>CM055735.1:1898638-1916822 GCA_029465975.1 Dallia pectoralis | reverse complement strand
AAAACTAAAAACAGCAGCTCGTTGGCCAGCGATCCTCTTCCCACTACGGATAGCTTTTACCTGGCTACTCACTTTGACATCACGTATTCCTTTGTTTGACAGGGAAAAAACGATTGTGGACCGTTCTCTGAGGTACTGCGAGGGGAGATCTAGCGACACCTCGTAAGCGGGGGAGATCTTGCGATGTTCGCGTCATCCTCCACCAGGAGCTGAAACGTTTTCAAGTCGCGGCCTCATACAAAAGGTTGGTGACGAAGCAGTTACTTGTGCTCGCTTCGGCAGCACGTATACTAAAATTGGATCGATACAGAGAAGATTAGCATGGCAGATGACACGCAAATCCGTGAAGCGCTCCATATTTTGGCCCGGAAAGACATTGTTTGTTTTCGCATAGTCACAAAGAAGGCACCACGCTAGAACCTAGAACATGCAGAGGAGCTTCAAAAACAACAGGGTACCCGCGGGGTCTTAAAAGTCTTAAAAAAGTCTTAAATTTAATATTCGAAAAATAAGGCCTTAAAAGTCTTAAATATCATTTATAAAGTATTAAATTTAGTTTACTAAGGTCTTAAATTTGTATTGTCCTTTCATAAAATTAAATATCTTAATGTCATAAATAACTTTGTTACGATAGTTTCGTTCAGTTATGTTACGTCAGTTTTCGACAGTATCGTTACTGTTTACGTAAATGTATTGCCTTACGCTTTTGGCAGTAAACGTGTCTGTCACGTCCATACCATAGAATTAGCTCAAAATGGGAAAGTGTCGATTTAAACCAACATGGCAGAATAATATAAAATATGACTGGGTTAAACCTGTTCCAGGCAATGACCGCGAGGCTCATTGCCGTTGGTGCCGAAAGTCTTTTAAACTGGGGACAATGGGAGTTTTAGCTTTGGACTCTCATATGAAAAGGGTGAAGCACATTGCCACTGCTACAGCCCGCCAGCAGCAGGTGCCTATAGCACAGTTCTGTGAAAGCTCGTCAGCAACCTCAGGCACGGTGGCTACTGCTAGCAGCAGTGAAGACATCGCACCGTCGGTAGTGCAACCTCCGTGTGTGAACCTGCAGGCTCATTGTGGATCTACGCCAACTCTACGGGCAGAGGTGGTTTGGATACTGAAAACCATTTCGGCCCACCACTCATATTCTTCAAATGAAGAAATTGCCACAATATTCAAAACAATGTTTCCAGACTCTAAGATTGCGTCTTCTTTCGCATGTGGGAGCAACAAGACGGCGTACATCACCAAATTTGGTTTGGCTCCGTTCATCACAAAACAACTGACTGACCAAGTCAACGACGCCACCTGCTTTGTTGTCATGTTTGACGAAAGCCTCAACAAAACCACAAAGACGAAACAGCTAGACCTTCATCTGCGCTACTGGGTCAGTGACCAGGTCCATTCAAGGTATTTTGGGTCACAGTTCATGGGTCATGCAACTGCAGCGGACTTGCTCAAACATTTCAAAGTAAGTATCGCTCCGAAAACTTATTTGCTAAATAAATCCCAACCTGTCACATTGTAGGCTCAACATGGATGTGGTTTAAAACTTTTCCGAGGCCACCATTTATCCTAGTTTGCTGAATTCAGTTGAGTACAAAGAAGTATTGTAAAAATTAAGAATATAGAGTTGAGAGAGTAGAGAATAACAAAAATATGATTATGAAAAAAATACTGAACTACTGCTAAATTTATATGTGGTAGTTTTAATTGAAAGAAATCACTAAGAAATATAATATGCAATGTACAGTCCCAACAATGTGGTAAAACATAGAGATAGATAAAGACGTTCCTGTATAAAAACATATGTACACATGTCCTAAAGATAGCTTTTGATTTGTAGGAGTGTGTGCGTGACCTCGATTTGAGAAAGATGGTCTCTGTGTCCATGGACGGCCCTAACGTCAATTGGCGTTTTTTTGAAATGCTGCAGCAGGAGCATGCAGAGCAGTTTGGGGGTGCTCAGCTGGCAGTGGTGGGGAGTTGTGGCCTCCATACTCTCCATAATGCTTTTAAGAGTGGATTTACTGATTGGCAAATAGAGAAGTTTCTCAGGGCTCTGCACACTATTTTCCACAATGTCCCGGCAAGAAGAGAAGATTTTTGCAATCTGACTAATTCCAAAGTCTTCGCTCTGCCTTTCTGTGGCCACCGCTGGGTTGAGAACCTTCCAGTGGTGGAGCGGGCCCTTGTCATCTGGCCGGACATAAAAAAGTATGTTGAGGCAGTCACGAAAAAACAGCTCCCTTGCCCTGGGACTTCCTCATATGACACTATTTCAGTGGCAACCAAAGATGCGCTTATTACCGCCAAGTTGCATTTCTTCATGGCTGTCTCAAGAAGCATGACACCTTTCCTCACGAGGTACCAGACTGATGAGCCTGTGCTGCCTTTCATTGGAAAAGACCTGGCTGAGCTGCTGAAGGTAGGGTGAATCGTTTCATTGCACTGAGATTATGATTTTGTATCTGTTTTATTCACAGCCCATAGCACTACTGCTGAGACTGATTAATTTATTTGGCTATTCAAAATTATTGCTTTATTTAAATTATTTGATCATGTATAAAATAAATATAAAAGCTGTTTCCAGAAATTTTGCCTACATTATAAAAAACATTGAGGATTTAAAACACAATGGCGCCCTCAAAGGCAATGATGATTTGTGTATTGTTAACGTTTTTGCATTCTCAATAATAAGTATTTTTGACTTTACAGAGTTTGCTGAGGCGATTCATCAAAAGAGAACTTTTGAATGATGTCACACCTCTCCAAATGGTCCGGCTTGATGTCACTGACAAGCAGTCTAGGGTTCATCCAAGAGCTGTTGACATTGGCATTGGAGCAGAGGCTGTTGTAACGGTATTGTGGAAAGAATTGTCTGTTTTTATGGCCTTTACCTGGCCGATCACTGGGTAAACTGGCAGAAAAAGAGTATCTTGGATCTTAAATACCAGAAATTAATAAAAACATTATAATTAGGTTTTTAAAACAATCCCACATCAAAATAATTAAACAAACAAATAGTGCTGGATGGTCGGCTGGCACTATAATTTTTTTCTTAAGTTCTGACTGCAATATTAACATTCTTGTTAGGAGCTTCAGCGGCAGAGTAGACCCATCGTAGGAGAGCTTTCTATCCTGCAGTTCAGACAGGAATGCATGGAGGGTCTCTCCAGAATGGTGAAGAAGATTCAGGAGAAGAGCCCCTTGAGTTACCCGACTGTGAGACAAATGACTTGTCTTAACCCAGCCATGATGTATTCAGATCCAGACTTGTGCCAGGGAAAGATGAAGAGTGTAGTCAAAAGGTTTCTTCAAGACAAACAGTTGGCAGGAGGTGTTGCTGCTGGTACATCATTTTTATTACATTCTTATAATTAAGTCATGACAGTGGAAACATTGAGGCTTACACCACAAACACAACACAAGCATAAACATACATATACACACATGGAGATATATATATCTCCATTTATCAAACCATAGTTAATTATTTGTTTACTCTTTCTTTAGGTGATCTGATCATCCAGCAGTTTTCCCAGTTCCTGTCCCTAGAGGTGAGGAATGAAGTGTTTCTGTCCTTCAAGCCCATAGAAGAGAGACTGGACGTGTTCCTTCATGGTTTTGTCAGCAAGCCATACCCAGAGCTCTGGTCTTTTCTCCAAAAGCTTCTCCTCCTCTCTCATGGCCAAGCTACAGTGGAGAGGGGTTTTTCTATCAAACAAGAATAGAAAAAGGTCGCTTTGTGCGCATGCAAACCTTGATTGAATGAGTGAGTGAGCAAATGAGGGCCTGAGTGAGTTAGTCTCTAGTTGAGTAAGTCACTGAGTCAGAGAGACACGCGCACGCACACTCTATTGACAAAAAACATGATTAATTCTTTTATGTAAAACTGAGGGAAAAAACTTCATACGAATCACACCACGTTGAGGAAAAACTAAAAACAGCAGCTCGTTGGCCAGCGATCCTCTTCCCACTACGGATAGCTTTTACCTGGCTACTCACTTTGACATCACGTATTCCTTTGTTTGACAGGAAAAAAACGATTGTGGACCGTTCTCTGAGGTACTGCGAGGGGAGATCTAGCGACACCTCGTAAGCGGGGAGATCTTGCGATGTTCGCGTCATCCTCCACCATGAGCTGGGACGTTTTCAAGTCGCGGCCTCATACAAAAGGTTGGTGACGAAGCAGTTACTTACTTGTGCTCGCTTTGGCAGCACGTATACTAAAATTGGATCGATACAGAGAAGATTAGCATGGCCCCTGCGAAAGGATGACACGCAAATCCGTGAAGCGCTCCATATTTTGGGCCGGAAAGACATTGTTTGTTTTCGCATAGTCACAAAGAAGGCACCACGCTAGAACCTAGAACATGCAGAGGAGCTTCAAAAACAAGAATAGACGCTTTGTGCGCATGCAAACCTTGATTGAATGAGTGAGTGAGCAAATGAGGGCCTGAGTGAGTTAGTCTCTAGTTGAGTAAGTCACTGAGTCAGAGAGACACGCGCACGCACACTCTATTGACAAAAACATGATTAATTCTTTTATGTAAAACTGAGGGAAAAAACTTCATACGAATCACACCACGTTGAGGAAAAACTAAAAACAGCAGCTCGTTGGCCAGCGATCCTCTTCCCACTACGGATAGCTTTTACCTGGCTACTCACTTTGACATCACGTATTCCTTTGTTTGACAGGAAAAAAACGATTGTGGACCGTTCTCTGAGGTACTGCGAGGGGAGATCTAGCGACACCTCGTAAGCGGGGAGATCTTGCGATGTTCGCGTCATCCATCCTCCACCATACAAAAGAGCTGGGACGTTTTCAAGTCGCGGCCTCATACAAAAGGTTGGTGACGAAGCAGTTACTTGTGCTCGCTTCGGCAGCACGTATACTAAAATTGGATCGATACAGAGAAGATTAGCATGGCCCCTGCGAAAGGATGACACGCAAATCCGTGAAGCGCTCCATATTTTGGGCCGGAAAGACATTGTTTGTTTTCGCATAGTCACAAAGAAGGCACCACGCTAGAACCTAGAACATGCAGAGGAGCTTCAAAAACAAGAATAGACGCTTTGTGCGCATGCAAACCTTGATTGAATGAGTGAGTGAGCAAATGAGGGCCTGAGTGAGTTAGTCTCTAGTTGAGTAAGTCACTGAGTCAGAGAGACACGCGCACGCACACTCTATTGACAAAAACATGATTAATTCTTTTATGTAAAACTGAGGGAAAAAACTTCATACGAATCACACCACGTTGAGGAAAAACTAAAAACAGCAGCTCGTTGGCCAGCGATCCTCTTCCCACTACGGATAGCTTTTACCTGGCTACTCACTTTGACATCACGTATTCCTTTGTTTGACAGGGAAAAAACGATTGTGGACCGTTCTCTGAGGTACTGCGAGGGGAGATCTAGCGACACCTCGTAAGCGGGGGAGATCTTGCGATGTTCGCGTCATCCTCCACCATGAGCTGGGACGTTTTCAAGTCGCGGCCTCATACAAAAGGTTGGTGACGAAGCAGTTACTTGTGCTCGCTTCGCAGCACGTATACTAAAATTGGATCGATACAGAGAAGATTAGCATGGCCCCTGCGAAAGGATGACACGCAAATCCGTGAAGCGCTCCATATTTTGGCCCGGAAAGACATTGTTTGTTTTCGCATAGTCACAAAGAAGGCACCACGCTAGAACCTAGAACATGCAGAGGAGCTTCAAAAACAAGAATAGACGCTTTGTGCGCATGCAAACCTTGATTGAATGAGTGAGTGAGCAAATGAGGGCCTGAGTGAGTTAGTCTCTAGTTGAGTAAGTCACTGAGTCAGAGAGACACGCGCACGCACACTCTATTGACAAAAAACATGATTAATTCTTTTATGTAAAACTGAGGGAAAAAACTTCATACGAATCACACCACGTTGAGGAAAAACTAAAAACAGCAGCTCGTTGGCCAGCGATCCTCTTCCCACTACGGATAGCTTTTACCTGGCTACTCACTTTGACATCACGTATTCCTTTGTTTGACAGGAAAAAAACGATTGTGGACCGTTCTCTGAGGTACTGCGAGGGGAGATCTAGCGACACCTCGTAAGCGGGGAGATCTTGCGATGTTCGCGTCATCCTCCACCACGAGCTGGGACGTTTTCAAGTCGCGGCCTCATACAAAAGGTTGGTGACGAAGCAGTTACTTGTGCTCGCTTCGGCAGCACGTATAAAAATTGGATTGATCGATACAGAGAAGATTAGCATGGCCCCTGCGAAAGGATGACACGCAAATCCGTGAAGCGCTCCATATTTTGGCCCGGAAAGACATTGTTTGTTTTCGCATAGTCACAAAGAAGGCACCACGCTAGAACCTAGAACATGCAGAGGAGCTTCAAAAACAAGAATAGACGCTTTGTGCGCATGCAAACCTTGATTGAATGAGTGAGTGAGCAAATGAGGGCCTGAGTGAGTTAGTCTCTAGTTGAGTAAGTCACTGAGTCAGAGAGACACGCGCACGCACACTCTATTGACAAAAACATGATTAATTCTTTTATGTAAAACTGAGGGAAAAAACTTCATACGAATCACACCACGTTGAGGAAAAACTAAAAACAGCAGCTCGTTGGCCAGCGATCCTCTTCCCACTACGGATAGCTTTTACCTGGCTACTCACTTTGACATCACGTATTCCTTTGTTTGACAGGAAAAAACGATTGTGGACCGTTCTCTGAGGTACTGCGAGGGGAGATCTAGCGACACCTCGTAAGCGGGGAGATCTTGCGATGTTCGCGTCATCCTCCACCAGAGCTGGGACGTTTTCAAGTCGCGGCCTCATACAAAAGGTTGGTGACGAAGCAGTTACTTGTGCTCGCTTCGGCAGCACGTATACTAAAATTGGATCGATACAGAGAAGATTAGCATGGCCCCTGGAAAGGATGACACGCAAATCCGTGAAGCGCTCCATATTTTGGGCCGGAAAGACATTGTTTGTTTTCGCATAGTCACAAAGAAGGCACCACGCTAGAACCTAGAACATGCAGAGGAGCTTCAAAAACAAGAATAGACGCTTTGTGCGCATGCAAACCTTGATTGAATGAGTGAGTGAGCAAATGAGGGCCTGAGTGAGTTAGTCTCTAGTTGAGTAAGTCACTGAGTCAGAGAGACACGCGCACGCACACTCTATTGACAAAAAACATGATTAATTCTTTTATGTAAAACTGAGGGAAAAAACTTCATACGAATCACACCACGTTGAGGAAAAACTAAAAACAGCAGCTCGTTGGCCAGCGATCCTCTTCCCACTACGGATAGCTTTTACCTGGCTACTCACTTTGACATCACGTATTCCTTTGTTTGACAGGGAAAAAACGATTGTGGACCGTTCTCTGAGGTACTGCGAGGGGAGATCTAGCGACACCTCGTAAGCGGGGGAGATCTTGCGATGTTCGCGTCATCCTCCACCATGAGCTGGGACGTTTTCAAGTCGCGGCCTCATACAAAAGGTTGGTGACGAAGCAGTTACTTGTGCTCGCTTCGGCAGCACGTATACTAAAATTGGATCGATACAGAGAAGATTAGCATGGCCCCTGCGAAAGGATGACACGCAAATCCGTGAAGCGCTCCATATTTTGGCCCGGAAAGACATTGTTTGTTTTCGCATAGTCACAAAGAAGGCACCACGCTAGAACCTAGAACATGCAGAGGAGCTTCAAAAACAAGAATAGACGCTTTGTGTGCGCATGCAAACCTTGATTGAATGAGTGAGTGAGCAAATGAGGGCCTGAGTGAGTTAGTCTCTAGTTGAGTAAGTCACTGAGTCAGAGAGACACGCGCACGCACACTCTATTGACAAAAAACATGATTAATTCTTTTATGTAAAACTGAGGGAAAAAACTTCATACGAATCACACCACGTTGAGGAAAAACTAAAAACAGCAGCTCGTTGGCCAGCGATCCTCTTCCCACTACGGATAGCTTTTACCTGGCTACTCACTTTGACATCACGTATTCCTTTGTTTGACAGGAAAAAACGATTGTGGACCGTTCTCTGAGGTACTGCGAGGGGAGATCTAGCGACACCTCGTAAGCGGGGAGATCTTGCGATGTTCGCGTCATCCTCCACCACGAGCTGGGACGTTTTCAAGTCGCGGCCTCATACAAAAGGTTGGTGACGAAGCAGTTACTTGTGCTCGCTTCGGCAGCACGTATACTAAAATTGGATCGATACAGAGAAGATTAGCATGGCCCCTGCGAAAGGATGACACGCAAATCCGTGAAGCGCTCCATATTTTGGGCCGGAAAGACATTGTTTGTTTTCGCATAGTCACAAAGAAGGCACCACGCTAGAACCTAGAACATGCAGAGGAGCTTCAAAAACAAGAATAGACGCTTTGTGCGCATGCAAACCTTGATTGAATGAGTGAGTGAGCAAATGAGGGCCTGAGTGAGTTAGTCTCTAGTTGAGTAAGTCACTGAGTCAGAGAGACACGCGCACGCACACTCTATTGACAAAAACATGATTAATTCTTTTATGTAAAACTGAGGGAAAAAACTTCATACGAATCACACCACGTTGAGGAAAAACTAAAAACAGCAGCTCGTTGGCCAGCGATCCTCTTCCCACTACGGATAGCTTTTACCTGGCTACTCACTTTGACATCACGTATTCCTTTGTTTGACAGGAAAAAAACGATTGTGGACCGTTCTCTGAGGTACTGCGAGGGGAGATCTAGCGACACCTCGTAAGCGGGGGAGATCTTGCGATGTTCGCGTCATCCTCCACCACGAGCTGGGACGTTTTCAAGTCGCGGCCTCATACAAAAGGTTGGTGACGAAGCAGTTACTTGTGCTCGCTTCGGCAGCACGTATACTAAAATTGGATCGATACAGAGAAGATTAGCATGGCCCCTGCGAAAGGATGACACGCAAATCCGTGAAGCGCTCCATATTTTGGCCCGGAAAGACATTGTTTGTTTTCGCATAGTCACAAAGAAGGCACCACGCTAGAACCTAGAACATGCAGAGGAGCTTCAAAAACAAGAATAGACGCTTTGTGCGCATGCAAACCTTGATTGAATGAGTGAGTGAGCAAATGAGGGCCTGAGTGAGTTAGTCTCTAGTTGAGTAAGTCACTGAGTCAGAGAGACACGCGCACGCACACTCTATTGACAAAAAACATGATTAATTCTTTTATGTAAAACTGAGGGAAAAAACTTCATACGAATCACACCACGTTGAGGAAAAACTAAAAACAGCAGCTCGTTGGCCAGCGATCCTCTTCCCACTACGGATAGCTTTTACCTGGCTACTCACTTTGACATCACGTATTCCTTTGTTTGACAGGAAAAAAACGATTGTGGACCGTTCTCTGAGGTACTGCGAGGGGAGATCTAGCGACACCTCGTAAGCGGGGGAGATCTTGCGATGTTCGCGTCATCCTCCACCACGAGCTGGGACGTTTTCAAGTCGCGGCCTCATACAAAAGGTTGGTGACGAAGCAGTTACTTGTGCTCGCTTCGGCAGCACGTATACTAAAATTGGATCGATACAGAGAAGATTAGCATGGCCCCTGCGAAAGGATGACACGCAAATCCGTGAAGCGCTCCATATTTTGGCCCGGAAAGACATTGTTTGTTTTCGCATAGTCACAAAGAAGGCACCACGCTAGAACCTAGAACATGCAGAGGAGCTTCAAAAACAAGAATAGACGCTTTGTGCGCATGCAAACCTTGATTGAATGAGTGAGTGAGCAAATGAGGGCCTGAGTGAGTTAGTCTCTAGTTGAGTAAGTCACTGAGTCAGAGAGACACGCGCACGCACACTCTATTGACAAAAAACATGATTAATTCTTTTATGTAAAACTGAGGGAAAAAACTTCATACGAATCACACCACGTTGAGGAAAAACTAAAAACAGCAGCTCGTTGGCCAGCGATCCTCTTCCCACTACGGATAGCTTTTACCTGGCTACTCACTTTGACATCACGTATTCCTTTGTTTGACAGGAAAAAACGATTGTGGACCGTTCTCTGAGGTACTGCGAGGGAGATCTAGCGACACCTCGTAAGCGGGGAGATCTTGCGATGTTCGCGTCATCCTCCACCATGAGCTGGGACGTTTTCAAGTCGCGGCCTCATACAAAAGGTTGGTGACGAAGCAGTTACTTGTGCTCGCTTCGGCAGCACGTATACTAAAATTGGATCGATACAGAGAAGATTAGCATGGCCCCTGCGAAAGGATGACACGCAAATCCGTGAAGCGCTCCATATTTTGGCCGGAAAGACATTGTTTGTTTTCGCATAGTCACAAAGAAGGCACCACGCTAGAACCTAGAACATGCAGAGGAGCTTCAAAAACAAGAATAGACGCTTTGTGCGCATGCAAACCTTGATTGAATGAGTGAGTGAGCAAATGAGGGCCTGAGTGAGTTAGTCTCTAGTTGAGTAAGTCACTGAGTCAGAGAGACACGCGCACGCACACTCTATTGACAAAAACATGATTAATTCTTTTATGTAAAACTGAGGGAAAAAACTTCATACGAATCACACCACGTTGAGGAAAAACTAAAAACAGCAGCTCGTTGGCCAGCGATCCTCTTCCCACTACGGATAGCTTTTACCTGGCTACTCACTTTGACATCACGTATTCCTTTGTTTGACAGGAAAAAAACGATTGTGGACCGTTCTCTGAGGTACTGCGAGGGGAGATCTAGCGACACCTCGTAAGCGGGGGAGATCTTGCGATGTTCGCGTCATCCTCCACCACGAGCTGGGACGTTTTCAAGTCGCGGCCTCATACAAAAGGTTGGTGACGAAGCAGTTACTTGTGCTCGCTTCGGCAGCACGTATACTAAAATTGGATCGATACAGAGAAGATTAGCATGGCCCCTGCGAAAGGATGACACGCAAATCCGTGAAGCGCTCCATATTTTGGGCCGGAAAGACATTGTTTGTTTTCGCATAGTCACAAAGAAGGCACCACGCTAGAACCTAGAACATGCAGAGGAGCTTCAAAAACAAGAATAGACGCTTTGTGCGCATGCAAACCTTGATTGAATGAGTGAGTGAGCAAATGAGGGCCTGAGTGAGTTAGTCTCTAGTTGAGTAAGTCACTGAGTCAGAGAGACACGCGCACGCACACTCTATTGACAAAAAACATGATTAATTCTTTTATGTAAAACTGAGGGAAAAAACTTCATACGAATCACACCACGTTGAGGAAAAACTAAAAACAGCAGCTCGTTGGCCAGCGATCCTCTTCCCACTACGGATAGCTTTTACCTGGCTACTCACTTTGACATCACGTATTCCTTTGTTTGACAGGAAAAAAACGATTGTGGACCGTTCTCTGAGGTACTGCGAGGGGAGATCTAGCGACACCTCGTAAGCGGGGGAGATCTTGCGATGTTCGCGTCATCCTCCACCACGAGCTGGGACGTTTTCAAGTCGCGGCCTCATACAAAAGGTTGGTGACGAAGCAGTTACTTGTGCTCGCTTCGGCAGCACGTATACTAAAATTGGATCGATACAGAGAAGATTAGCATGGCCCCTGCGAAAGGATGACACGCAAATCCGTGAAGCGCTCCATATTTTGGGCCGGAAAGACATTGTTTGTTTTCGCATAGTCACAAAGAAGGCACCACGCTAGAACCTAGAACATGCAGAGGAGCTTCAAAAACAAGAATAGACGCTTTGTGCGCATGCAAACCTTGATTGAATGAGTGAGTGAGCAAATGAGGGCCTGAGTGAGTTAGTCTCTAGTTGAGTAAGTCACTGAGTCAGAGAGACACGCGCACGCACACTCTATTGACAAAAAACATGATTAATTCTTTTATGTAAAACTGAGGGAAAAAACTTCATACGAATCACACCACGTTGAGGAAAAACTAAAAACAGCAGCTCGTTGGCCAGCGATCCTCTTCCCACTACGGATAGCTTTTACCTGGCTACTCACTTTGACATCACGTATTCCTTTGTTTGACAGGAAAAAAACGATTGTGGACCGTTCTCTGAGGTACTGCGAGGGGAGATCTAGCGACACCTCGTAAGCGGGGAGATCTTGCGATGTTCGCGTCATCCTCCACCATGAGCTGGGACGTTTTCAAGTCGCGGCCTCATACAAAAGGTTGGTGACGAAGCAGTTACTTGTGCTCGCTGATACACAGGGAAGCACGTTACTAAAATTGGATCGATACAGAGAAGATTAGCATGGCCCCTGCGAAAGGGTTCATTTAATTATTGAACGGTCATTAAACAGTCATTGAACAGGATATTCTCTGAACAGTGTATTCATTTTGTCCTTGTACTTCACTGTCAAACCTACCTGTTCTTTATTACTTTAGTAAGTTAATGTATCAATTGAATAAACTTTTTTTCAGGCATGTGATTACTTTTAGCCACAAACAGGGCGTATACATCCTATCACAGCTCTTCTTTGAATAAATTACAAAATGATATAAGCCTAGGCAATACCAATGTATTACTTGTATTACTTTTAGTGTTGTTACCAAAGTGAATAGAACCGATGTTAGTCTGGTGTCTCACCTCAGACCTGCTTGCCTTGGGAGTCCCTGCCAATAGTCTTTTAAGACTACAGACAATTTAGCTCTGAGGGTCCTTAACACACACAAGCCTCTATACCTCGTCAAGGTCCCGGTTCTTTAGAGGGGAACGTAGAACTATTTACAAAAAAAACGTCCAGGCAACCCAACAAGATGCTCAGTGTCCATCACCTCGGCCCTTAGCGTCCTTCTGCTCAGCCACCCACTCCTCTACACTCTTCCCACCGGAGGCCACGGAACAGAAACTGTTCCCGCCAATGCGGCTGTGTCCGGTGTCCTTCCGCCTTGGCTGCCCACACCGATTGCACATGTATTGCGTCTGGACCTTCCGGGGCTTGACTGGGCCACCCGCCTCCTCCAACTTTCTCTTCCTATAGGCAGTGCTCCGGGAGACGGGGAGCTGGATGACTGTCTCTGTAGTACAAGGAGGAGGAGGCAGGTAAGGTGCAGCAGTAACACTGTCCTGGGAGAGAGTGGTCAGGGGCTGAGCTGGCGCAGCGGGCACAGGGCCGTGCAGTCTTTGCTGAGGAGCCTGGCGTGTGATGTCCTCTGGTGTCAGAAAGAGGAAGGGCTGCTGGTTTCCCTCCAGTTGGAAATGGCGGGGCCTGGCAGCAGGGAGGGCTGGGCGGTAAAGCTGGGGCCAGGAGCAGAGACCAAGCCCTGATTCAGGATGGCCCTCTCCCTATCTCTCTGACGCATGCAGTACCTGTAATTTACAGACAACATTTTGTTAGTCACACACACACACAGCCATTTATAGAGACTGCCTTCCCTAAATACTTTAATAATTCCAGGTATCTCACCATTGTGACAGTGTTCTCTGACTAATCTCAAAGAGCTGCAAGTTGGTCTGGGCCATCAGCCTTGGGCTGTCCAGCACTGCGTCTCTAATCCTCATGTAGCTTTCCATGACAAGGGCCCACCTTGTTCTCCTAACCTTGCCGTGAAATGTGGTAGTGGGATGGAGATGACAGAGCCGGATGCAAATGGCCTCCACGAGACGACTCGTGTCCGGCCAAGTTGCAGGGCCCGAGGAGGTTCCGACCATGACTCTATAATATAGAGAGAAATGTTATAGACTCATACATTTAATATGAGCTGTAGATGCCTATTCTACAATGAGTTTGAGAAAAATGAAACATACCGTTGAAGTGACTCCCTTCCTGCAACACCGGGACACTTTGTTGCCTTAAACCTCCCCTTGACCAACTTGTCTTTGTGTCTGGGTGGGTAGACCACACGACGTTGGTCTGGCTCTGGCAGGGCCTGCCATAGCTCTATCAGACGATCTACCCTGCTGTCTGACAGTCCCGAACATTTGCGCACCTGGACCAAGGCCTTGGCCAGGTTACAGACATGCTGGTATCCGGGCTGACTGTCACGGCCTTGTCGGTTGGAGTCGTCCTGTTCAGATAAAACCAAACCAAAAAAGGGAAAGTGAACAAAAGCAAATAAAAGCACAACACAGACACAAACACAGGAGCATGCGATGTAATATGGCAATTATTGAAATGTACTCCATCTAACCTCAGAGTCTGAAGTGGAGTCATCGGATGCAGCCTGTAACTTGTTGCATTGGCTGGGGGAGTCGGTCGTAACGGATGGCCCGGACCTGGGTGCGCCAGTAGGATCACCTGACGTGGTTGCCACCGCTGAGCTGGAGGACAAGGCGTCGGGCAGAGGCAGGGCAACATGGATGGTGGGGTCTTCCACGTTGTCCCCGGCATCTTCAAAGCCCTCGTCCTCCACGTCGAGCTCCTGGATGGCGGCAACCTCGTCAGGAACATCAGGGTCCACGCTGGCATCCTGCAGCACTTTGCCTGTCTGGGAGTACAGGTACTCCACCCCAAGAAGCTCGCCTGTAATCAATTAGAATATTCGTGGTTAGGAGACCTAGAAAAAACAGATGATGAACAAGTCTCCACCAGTAAGGAGTATATTGAAATAACACACCTGTGTACTCCCGGGGCACTGTGTGGTCCTTAACCAGTCTCACACCAAGCACCAATTGGCTGAGCTCGTTAAGGCTGTGCTGCAGGTGGCCACTGTATGAGAGCAGAGGCTGCTCCTGTCCCTCCACTGCAGCTGCTGCGCGGTTCTCGTTCCACCTCACCAGTCCATCCAGCAAGAACGCCTGAAAGTGCATGGCGTTCGCAGACGTGCCTAAACGAGCAAAAAAACAGTTTCGAAATCATTCATAGTACAAGACACGGTTTACCCTAAGCCCATCGGGTGACTGATTACACACAAAAAACTGTGTTCCATTTACCTGGGATGAACCGGTTGATATGGAGGTGGAACGACTCCAGCGATGTTGAACCGCGCGCGCAACGATAAACCGGCAGACTGACGCCGCCCTTGGTCAGCCTGCCAGTCTCTGTGTACAGCTGTACACCGGGTGGATCTTGGATGCAGTGGAGGTGACGCCTCTGCTCTCGCCAGATCTCCTTGATCCGGGCATTGTCAAACAGAGGAATGCCCATTGTGTCGCATCCTTTAGCCCCGACGAATGTCTCCAGCAGCTCAAAGATGCGCAGTTCAGTCTCCGATGAACCACGGGTGCGGCGACGGCAGTGGCGGGCCATCTCCTTCTTGGCTAACCGGCTGAAGACCTCACCGTCAGTCAGGCCGACTATCCCCTGCTGTACCTCCAGCTGGGACCGCTTTGCTTCCAGCAGTCGACGGACGTCTCCTGCATCCCATTCAAAGATACAGGAAGACAGCTGCTTCATAAACACCCCATACAACTGGTGGCTCTCAGTGCTGACACCTGCTGCGAACCGCCGCATCAGGTGCCAAATGTCTAGCCGAACCACCAGCTTGTCCCAGGCCGAGAACATAGCAGCCGTCTTTGATCCGCCGAAGCTGGAGCAACAGTCACGGTCGACGTACATCAGCTGGGGCGGAGGCACCCCGGCAAGTCGCAGGCCCTCGCCCTCAGCACAGGTGAGGACGCTGAGGAGGACCTGCCCGTACTCATTCCCCACGTTAGTGGCCCAGGCAGCAGTTTTGGCAGCGGCACCTGCAAGCTTATTGGTGACCTGGACACAGAGAGGGAGGGCAAGAGAGAGATTAAGTGATATCCATGTAGTTAACACGTGACGGTATTAATGGATATAGACGGTGAACACATATTACCTTCTTAGTTGAGTCCATCTTCAAGATGGACCCAAAAACAGACGTGATCCTGGCCTTAACCTCGTCCAGCCGCGACAGAACATCACAGCTGTAAACTGTAAGCAGCCAGACAGGCGATGGAACCGGTGGCATGGGTGGTGGTAGTGAAAACTGCCGCTGCCCAGTGCCCAAGGCCAGGAAGTGTCTGCACTCGCCGAGTACTGCATTGAGCGTCGCATCCATGCTTCACTGTGATTTTCCCACAGCTTGGTATGAAGCTGCGTGGCACTGTTCCCCAGAGAGCGCTCTCTCATCAGTGTCACCACACGCATGTCACAGGACAATCTGAAGTGGAGAAAAGAGAGATAAAACAAAAGCTTAATACTGACTCCATTAGAAGTTCAGATAGCGTTAGATATAAGTTTCTTTTTACTTGTAGGTGAGGATGGCTGGGAAGAGGCAGCGGTGGGCCTCATCAAGCTGCCTGATGATGCCCTGTGACCAAGCCACGACCTTCTTCGTACACCGAGAGCATGCCAGGTACTCAGTGGCCATGAGGTACCAGGAATCAATGTCTAAGACCCTGCGGATGGTCTTGGTGTACACCCCAGACTTACGCAGGTTGCCTCTGCAGTCAGCCTGGGGGCAAGTCAGCTTGAATGCCCATAAGCGAACAGGCATCCAGAGAAACAGCCGACAAGCAAAGAAGGGGTCGGGCGATGCGGGTGGCTGGTTGTATATTGGCCGGGGCTGCGGTGGCTCATACCAGAGCTGGAGATCTGTCCTCACCTCAGCACGATTGTTTTCCAGGTGAAGAGCACCTGGCCGATCCACTGTTGCTGCGCAGTGCTGAGAGTGGCCCGCCAGCCAGTGGGGCACATCTGTGTTAGAACGATAGAGAAGAGGGTGCGTGTTTAAAACTCTATAGTTGATCTGCTTGATCTGTTGATAAGCTTTAGCTAAGTTAAGAACTAATAGTGCATCAGAGGTCATTTACCTCAACACTGTCAGCAGGAGGCCCTGGGGGCAGGAGGGTTTGCAGAGGCAGCAGCTGCTCCTCCTCCTCCTCTCTCTCCCTGTCCTCCCTCGCCGGGGCTGGGGTCGCCCTGTCCTCCTCGCCGGGGCTGGGGTCGCCCTGTCCTCCTCGCCGGGGCTGGGGTCGCCCTGTCCTCCCTCGCCGGGGCTGGGGTCGCCCTGTCCTCCCTCGCCGGGGCTGGGGTCGCCCTGTCCTCCCTCGCCGGGGCTGGGGTCGCCCTGTCCTCCTCGCCGGGGCAGAACTCTGTACGCTCACAGCTTTTGAATATAGGAGAAATCTATAAAACACTCACCAAAACTGTAAACAAAATATTAAAAAAAAAAAAAATTCTGCACGGCGTTGAAATAATAGATTTTCAAGAACATGCACCATTCTGCAGCCAAAAAGCGTATAATATAGTAGACACCAAGCCGACTGAAATGTAAAATGTGGAAAGGCGATCGAAAGCAAAAGATGTTTTAGTGAAACAGCGTCGACAGACTTAATGAGGAAAGGACACCGCTACAAGACTGCTACAAAAGACTGGATTGATATTTGGAAAATTCTCACCCAAACCTTACTTGTCCTTTTTTATGCATTTAAAAAAAGAAAAAATACATGTTAAACATGAAATATGAATCATCATACCACACATGAAATACTTTAAGACAGACATTCAATCAAGTATTAAACGTACAGTTCTCGTAGTCATCTACAATCTGTGCCAGCTCTGCGTCTGTAGGATCAGCCGGTCGCTGAGGAGACACCGCTGTGAGACACAGGAAGAGCGTGTGAGACAGACATACAGGTCAGAAAAGCAATCTGGTCCACAATAATTCAAGAAAAGAAAATAGTTAGTACTCACTGGGCTTCATGGAGGGCTTGATGACCTTGATCAACTTCGCCTGCAGCGCCTGGGCAGTTAGGGGTTGACGTTGCCCTAAATACTGGGCGATGACCTGACCAAGAGGCCTGTAAAGAACACAAAGACCAGACACGGTTAACTCTACTACTACATTGATAGATTGCCTAGATGTCAGAACTCCTCCCCAGTATGTCGTAACACGACTTATGAGATATATACCCTTTCTGCCGGGCCGGGCGCGAGGGGGGCGGCAGGATGGGCACAGGAGTTGGGGTCACATGGGTGGACGTAGGGACCACTGCTCCTGCCGCACCTGCCTCTTGGTCTCGCCACAGAAAGTATTTTAGGGCAGCATCCATTTGACTCCCTGACTGTGGTGTCTTCCTCTTCAGCCACTTGACAAAACTGGATTTTGTTGCAATGGTGTAAGTAACAGTTTATTCACACAGATCAGAAATCGTACTTTGGTTCTCAGTTTCATCATAGTGTGAATAGTCTTACCCGACTCTCTCCTTGTCCGTTGCGATGTATAGGTCCTGTAGCCGCTCCCTCTTGTACTGGCCGAAGCCAACAAGGGCCTGTCCCTCCTGTCCAGGCAGCGAGGCCCGGACTCTGGCTACATCACACGCCTTGTGAAA
>CM055735.1:1760337-1898138 GCA_029465975.1 Dallia pectoralis | reverse complement strand
CACAGCCCTGGGAGTTTTGCAGCCGAGTACAGCTGGTAGGAGAACGTGTTTCTGACACCCAAAGACAGGGGGAAAGGCCAGGGACAGTGTGTTTCTGAGCCCAGAGGTCAGCGAGCAGGGCAAAAAGAGCTTGTGTTTCCCGGGACCCGAGTACAGCTGGGAGGAGAACGTGTTTTAGAGACCCGAAGACAGCGGGGCGCGTTAGGGTTACACAGGTTGACCCGAGGGCCCCGGCGGAGTGAGGGGAATCCTACGCTGGTCGCCGGGACCGAGGGTAGTGTGAGGGTTAACTAGAACTGAGAAGTTTGACCATATTACCCCAGTTTTTGCCTCTTTACATTGGCTGCCTGTTAAGGCTAGGGCAGACTTTAAAGTACTACTGTTAACATATAAAGCTTTACATCAACTTGCTCCCACCTACCTCGCTGAATTAGTCCAGCCATACATACCCACGCGTAACCTTAGATCAAAGGATGCTGGTCTCCTAATTGTACCTAAAATTTCTAAACAAACAGCTGGAGGTAGAGCCTTCTCCAATAGAGCTCCTCTATTATGGAATGAGTTGCCAATCTGGGTTAGAAATGTAGATTCTGTTCAAACCTTTAAATCACAATTAAAAACATATATTTTCTGTAAGGTCTATGGTTGAGTGTAATATGGCCGAGGGTACGAAGGTTAAACGGAAGGCTCGGATCTCATTCTGCCCTGCTGTCTTTGCCTTGCGGGTTCACATCTCCCCTGGGGTGTCCTCTCGATTGCTGCCTGGGGGGTGGAGTCACTGGCTCGCTATGGTTCCCTGTTGTTGCCTCTCAAGTAGCTTTTTGAGCAAAAACGATACCTCCAGGCTGCGGCCTGGGGGGTGGAGTCACTGGCTCGCTATAGCTCTCCTTTGTTCGCTCAATCAGAGTAGCTAGTGAGCAAACTCTGATTATCCCAGTTAACTGTGGGGAGGAGTCACTGGTTCGCTATAGCTCTCCTTTGTTCGCTCAATCCGAGTAGCTGGTGAATTAAACTCTGATTATCCCAGTTAACTGTGGGGAGGAGTCACTGGGTCGCTATTGTGCTCCGTTGCAGCGTCAATTCGAGTAGCTTTGTGAGCAAAAACTAAACCTCCCATATGCTCCTTGGAGTGTGGATGTCACTGGCTCGCTATAGCTCTTGTTTGTTCCACCAGCTCGAGTAACTTGTGAGCAAAAACTAAACCTGCCTGAGTGGTCATGGTCGATTGGCGTCCCTGGGTTGATGCTCGGCATAGTGGGTGGGTGTTTTCCGGCCTATTGGGCCCTGTTTCGGGGTTTACCCTGTTCAGGGCCCCAGCTTCACTGGACCCCTGTCTCATTCTAAGATCTATGCTGATATATTATGGTGCCGGGGACGTAGGGAACCAGGGTGTCTAACCTTTCCTGTGTCCTGTCTCTACTAACATCTGTCTGGACTTGTCCTGGGTTTACCCGTTCATGGCCATTGTCTCACTAACCCCTGTCTCCTTTTAAAGTATTATGTTCGGTATACTATTGTGCCGGGAACTAGTGTCCAACCTTTCCCTGTGTTTGTGTCCACTTCTGTCAGGGGACCGCTCCAGCTTGGAGCATATGCTGGATCCTCCCTGGGGCCCCTGGCTGTGCGGCTGACGGAGCAGCTGATGCGACCGGAGCTTCTTCCTCCAAGCCTATCAAGCCCATCATCCCTCCCGGTCATCCCAGACTGTTTTGTTTCTCAGATTTTCGCACCTCGCTTGTTGTATTGTCATGGACTGACCCAGCCAAGCCAGAAGAGGACTGGTGATCCCTCAGAGCCTGGTTCCTCTCTAGGTTTCTTCCTAAATCTGACTTTCAGGGAGTTTTTCCTAGCCGAGGAATTTGTCTGTGTGTTTCTACAGATCGTGGATCAATATAAACCGAACTCTGTGGAAATTGAAATGATGTTGATGAAGGCCATGCAACTAAAATGGGGAGAGTGAAAGGAAACTGGCCTAGCGAGAGAAACATTATGTTTAATTGGGATGCGCACTCTAACTACCGGAGTGCTGTGGAACAGCTGAGCACTGGACTTATCGCTGCTTTCCCTAAGCGAATGAACTGGGAAAAGATGTCTGATTGTAAACAGACCACCGGGCGAGAAAGTTTCGGACTACAGGAATAGACTTGAAAAAGCTTTTGAGTTAAACAGCGGAATGGGAAAGAGACCGGACGGTGATGAAGAGTCGGCCTGGGAGCAACAGTGTAAAATGAGGTTAGTTGCAGGCCTTCTACCAGACATTAGAAAGCACATTCAAAACCACTGTGTAGACCTGGATGGAGGACAATCCAGACACCAGGGCAAGCAGGAGAGGACAATCCAGACACCAGGGTGATAATAACTCCAGCCAAAGTCCCAACTCTGATAGCTGTTTCAACTGTGGTGCATTTGGACACTGGGCACGTGACTGCACTGTGCCGGACACTAGAGACTATTACCATGGGAACAGAGACAGTATGGGAGACAGTGATGGCACAACAGCAGACGACTGAATGGAGCGTCACAGGACCCATGGCTGGCACGGACAGGGGTACTGACGGTCAGAGGGGACGGGCAGGAAAACATCAACCCGGTGAGATCAAACCATTATGTGATTCCTGTAACTAATCAATTATGATAGTATCTAAAGTTAAAGTAATTTTGTTCGGATGTTTAGTGAAGACTTGTTTATTCTGAGTGTTGAGTTGCTATGCAGACGTATGGTTGTGTGAGATTTTCGTTCCACTGGGGAGGAGTACGGGTGTCTTGGCACTATGCTTACGCTTAAAGTTAGGTGTTTAGCGTAGTGTAGCGTACATTGCGTATGACCTGATAAACGGTGTTTGTCAGGTCCGTGCAGCTCGGAGAGCGTGACTGGACCCATGATGGTTGATATCTCATTGTAACCTATGACAGGGGTCCCAGGCCAAAGTTTTGTCGACACATTTATTTTCTGGTTTTCCTGTGCACGAGGAATTCCTATTTTATATTACTGTTTGTTTTTAGGCCTTATCTAACATTTGCGCTAATGGCATAATTAAGAGTATTTCCGTTTATAACTCTGCATGTTTTTACTTGAAATACTATGTTTTGTAGGAAGACTAAATTTTAGTTTTTGTTGTGATTTTTTTTCTTAATAGTTGAATAACAACATTTTGGCAGTGTTGTGCCTGAACGCGTTCATTGAACGATAGTTCATGAACGCGTTCATATTTTGGGCGAACGTGAACTGAACGTAAGTTGCTTTACTGGCTGATGAACGTTCCTGTGAACTCGTTCATTCTGGTGTCTTTGAACGGCACGTTCTCTTAGTTTACCCTCGTTTAATATGATGCCAGATTTCTATAGTGCCTTCTTTGCGCAAACCCGGCAACAACAGATATTAATATGTATCGGAAAAAACACCCAATCTGGCAACATCAGCCACTAGTGTCGCACCGCCGCATCATCATCTGTGGTCTAATATTCAGGAATAAAAAGTGATTACATTACAATATTATTATTGGTAATAATTACAGTAAATACCCAGTCTCAATCAATAGTTATTGGTGATATTATTATAGTTCTGGTTTTCAATATAAACATGTCCAATTATTTCAGTGATTGCCTCAGCTCACAATTGCTTTAATAGATATTACTGTGATCATTTTTGCCATGATAATCATGATGTTAATATTTCTTGTTCTTCATGTCTGTGGTTCTATATGGGCTCTGGCAATAATATGGAAAAAGAACTATAAATGAACTAGTTCAAAATTTGAACTATGAACTGAACTAGTTCATTTTAAAATGTGTGAACTGAACTTTGAACTAGTTCATGTAGAAAGTGAACTTTCCCAACACTGCATTTTGGATTTGTTCCTATGAATATTGGCGTGATAATAGAATGACCATGTGGGTTAAGTGTATTTCTGATACACCCTTTCATTTTTATTATTGGTTTTGGCTATATTTGAGTAGCATGTTTAGAACATTCTGAGTTTTTGATTGTTAAAAGGGCAGAAAGTTAATTGTAACTCTTTATCTGCCTGTCAAGAGATGGTTCCTGCTAATTTAGGGGTGTTATCTTTATGGCTTTTCTTTGACCCCCTCTGAAAGGTGCTTCTCTGGCCCAAAGAGGGGAACACACCCAAGTTGTTTATTTAGGAGGGCTGGATTACTGTGTGATTGTGGGGTTGGCCCCAGGGCTAACAGATGGCTGGTCATAAACCATGTTTTAGTCACGTGTTACTCTTGGATACATTTAAGAAGGTTGTTTTCTCCATTGTTGATGAACTTAAGGAGAAACCAAGAGGGGAAGTGACGTAATAAATATATTCAAGAATATAGCATTTGTTAAATTCAATTTCAGGCAATTGAAGTGTCTAATTTGATAGAATGTCTAAACATTTGAATGATTGAGGGGAATAGCTATTACAAATGTATTTGGCCTAGCAAAATTAAATCTGAGCAGTAAACACAATGTCATTCTATTGTAAGAGATGGTAACTGACACATGGAATGCAATAACTGTTTGCAGGTTGTCTTTGCATTAACAAATCAACAGGTTAGACCATGAACAACTGGAGCAGAGCATCTGAGATGGTAACTGACACACACATATCAGAAGCTAACTGAATGACTTTAGGTACAGACCACAGACGAGGTCAAACCAGAAACAATGAAAAACTTGTCATCCAGACAACAAAGGAGGCAATTACAAAATTGTGTGAATATTATTGTACACTTTTCAAGGAAGTTATGGACTGTAAAGAGAAAAAGGTAAACATGTTGCAGATTTCAGAAATCATCTTGAACGTCGGTTTGAGTTGTACAAAGGAAAAACAAGAACATTGAACACACACATATTGCATCTCTGGACGATTAAAGAATGGCCACTGTTTGGACACACATTAAAGATGTTGAAGGAGCCTACCAGGGCTGAGAAGATGGAAAAGGAACATTTATACACTCACACCATGATTGAAATCTATCTTCATTTCTTATGATCAAAAAGTACCAACATATTTACTGATGTTTTTTCTAATATGTCTAATGATTAGTTCCTAACACACTAGATGGAGGACTAGAAATCCAGAATATGAAAATGACACTGTTGAATATTGCTAAGTACTGTACTGACATTGGATTATTTCAATTGATTGTAAATTCTGTTTTATGTTTGGTAAAAGTATTTTTCTTACAGGTTACAGTTTCAGACATATGACAGTGGTGAATCCATATATTCCTGATTGGTTCTGAGTAATTATTAAGCGTGAGTGAACAAAAATTTGGAGTTGACACTCTTAAATTGTTTAACATGATTAAGGGTTTATAATGTTAAAAAGGGCAGATTGTTATGGAATTTTATGATCCCTCAAGAAGTTTATTAACATGTAAGTCTTACATCTGTTGTTTAGGCCAAAAGGCACAGAGAAAGGTTAAGAGCGGAAAACACGACATACGGAGGAGAAACAGGAATGTTATCTTTACATTGTTAGAGGGGCCCAATGCTAGAAACAGATGTCCTGTTTACCTTATCTGGGATGGACTGTCAAAAGGAAATGTATGGGTCTTTGTTCACCGCATATGTTTCTCACCATAAACGGATATGCATCAGGCCTCCCTTGACTTGACTGGGGAGTGACCCTCGGGTTTTCATGACAGCTCCATATGTCATGAATATTATCCTATATTTGGTGAGATCTTCTAAGGACCTCATCTGTTCTCCATCATCTCTGTTTAGGTTTGTGTGTGAATGAGTGTGCGTAACTTCATTCCTTTAAATACCATGCAGACGTTGTAATCATGGGGTCAGTCTGATCACAGCACAGTGTGAAGGCTTTCCTCAACCCTATTCTTCAAGCTTGCTAGGGTACGATCTGATCAATGCAAATGCTATAGCTGTATTGGAGAAATGGTTTATCTTACTTGCAATTAAACCTGTTAAAATTGTCAAACTGAAACATACTCTCGTGCGTCTTACTTTAAGTTCGAATTCAGCGATTAAAGTCTAAATTTCCACGACAGGAGCCCGAAATACAACGACGCACGTGGGTTTCACTGTTGTCCATCTATTATTACTATCTTTATTAGTATTTATCGGCGAGGGCAAAAAAAAACACCGCCCCGGGCGAGGTTCGAACTCGCCACCTCGACATCTAACCCGCCGTTGTCCTCGCATCGCGTACACACCCCGAGTCGAGCGGGTCAGAGTGACCCGCGATCTCTTTTCCCTGCCCCGGGAGTTTTGCCAGGAAAGAGGAGCCCGAAATACAACGACACGCGATTGTTTCACCCCGCCCTTGTCCTTGCATCGCGTACACAGCCCGAGTCGAGCGGGTCAGAGTGACCAGCGATCTCTTTTCACAGCCCTCAGGCTTTTGCAAACAGGAGGAGGCCTAAATACTACAACGTGCATGTGTTTCACTGTTATCGGTTTATTATTATTATCGCTATTAGTAATTATTTGGGAGGGCAAAAAAAAACACCACCCCGGGCAAGGCCCGAACTCGCTACCTCGGCATCTAACCCCGCTGTTGTCCTCGCATCGCGTACACACCCCGAGTCGAGCTGGTCAGAGTGACCCGCGATCTCTTTTCACAGCCCTCAGAGTTTTGCAAAATGGAGGAGGCCGAAATACAACAATGTGCGCGTGTTTCGCTGTTATCGGTTTATTATTATTATCGCTATTAGTATTTATCTGGGAGGGCAAATAAAAACACCGCCCCAGGGAAGGCTCGAACTCGCCACCTCAGCATCTAACCCCGCCGTTGCCCTCGCGTCGCGTACACACCCTGGAAAGGAGGAGCCCGAAATACAACGACGTGCGCGCCTTTCACTGTAATCAATTTATTGTGTCCGGTTGTGGGCATAGGGTGTTTCGGGACATACGGTACATTTCAAACAATGGCGACATAAGCGTTTCAAACACACACACACAACAACAACAATGCACGGATCGTCTGTCAAAGCGTCCCGCCTCGGACGAAGCCCCAGTTCTCGCACGCGGAACAGTGTCTTTGCAGATGTACTTGTTACACCGGCCGCACACTGTGTGGGTCTTGCGGTCCTTCTTGGACGGACACATCTGACACCTCTTCCTCTTGCTGGCTCGGGTGTCCGGCACGCCGGGCCAAGTAGGACACCAGCGTGGCGGTGGGCGTGAAGGCGAACGCCGATGACAGGACCCGTCGGCTCTTGGTCGCTAGCAGCGCGGGCGGCAGCTCGGGCTTGTTCTTGCGCACCGTGCCGACCAGGGCAAGACCCCTGTCCGCGAGGAGACGCTGCGCGAGTTCGTAGGACGTGAAGTTCGTAGGACGTGAAGAGTTCATAGGACGTCCATCCCGCGCCAATCGTCTCCGTGATGGCGCGAGCCCTCGCGGTTCGTGGCCTCCAGGACAATCGCCTCCACACATGGCGTGACGAACAGGTCGAACACCGAGGCGATGTCGCGCGCTCCCGCCGCGGCGGTGACCGTTGCCGCGCGCGACAGAGCTCTGAGGACCACGCGAAGACAGCGGGCAGGGCAAGAGAGCTTGTGTTTCCAGGGACCCGAGGGCAGCGGGGAGAAGGTGTTTCTGAGACCCGAGGACAGCGTAGAGGGCAGAGAGAGTGTGTTTCTGAGACCCGAGGACAGCGGGCAGGGCAAGAGAGCGTGTGTTTCTGAGACCCGAAAACCGGGCAAAAGGCCAGGGACATCGAGAAGGGGAATGTGTTTCTGAGACCCGGAGACAGCGGGAAAGGCCAGGGACAGCGTGTTTCTGAGACCCGAGGACAGCGGGGAGGGAAACGTGTTTCTGAGATACTAGTAACTAATACAATAGTTACTAGTATCTATTACAGTTTTACTAGTAACTATTCATTAGATACTAGTAACTATTCTTTAGTTACTAGTATCTATTCAAATAGTTACTAGTATCTAATACATTTTTACTAGTAACTTTTCATTAGATACTAGTAACTACTTCCACGAGATATCTGGAAACCAATGAGTACTAGTAACATTGACAACGAGATATCTACCTCGTATGCAAATTAGCTCCTGAATATTAACTAAGAGCACCCCTTACTGAAAACAGCACTGAAGACCGCACCATTTTGAAGAAATTTAATGCGAACCGATTCGAAAAATGACTTCTGTAATTTAACATATTAAATTGCAGTATATATATATATATATAATAGCAGTCCTCAAACATTTATATTTCGTACATTGCAGTTGCTGACATCCAGGGTATGGATGAGCCGATGTTGTGCGCGCAAAACTCTGTGGAGCTAACCAAAACATAAGAAGACTAATCTGAACCGGGCATTTTGGACATTCTCACAGCCATCTTTAGTGTTGGTCTAAAACCTAAGGCATAAAAGCACAGTTGTCAACGTAATAATCAGCACACGTTTTTGATCGAGTGGTCAATCAGGATTATTCCTAGTTCGTACTGAAAAAAATATAGGCCTAATGTCCAATGTAAAACAACCAAGATGCAAAGTCAACATACTAAAAACATTAAAGTATTTGAGCAAGCTTGATAAATTAGTTATCTGCAAGTTGTGTCACAAATGTACCAATGCACGTAGGGACCTACATATTCCTCCCTACTCTAATGTTTTCATGTATTTTATGAAAGGCGATGGTCTAGGTCAAATTAAAACTTTTCATACATCTTGACACGTCATCAGGAGTAAAACTTAATTTGAGGGTTTAGGGCACATCTGGCACAAAGCCATTATTTAATTCCAGGGCCCTCTGAATATCAGCACCTTTCACCCCTTTACCACAGCACAGCCCTTTTTACATCAGAAGATGTCACAGAGTGTTTTTACAGATACCCAGACCATACCCCAGAGAGCAAGCAACAGGTTGTCGTACAGTGGCTAGGAAAAACTCCCCAGGGGATTTAAGCCCAGGAAGAAACCTAGAGAGGGGCCAGACTCCAACCACCGCATATAGGAGGATGGCCATACCTGAGAAATCCTCAGTACAATTTAGTTATCAGTTCTTGCAACTGGCTGAGCCTAAACAACATGGCCATTTGATCTCATAAACACAAGTCATTGTATTCCACATCTACACTGGTACAACAAGGTTCTAGTGTGTTCACTTCTCTCAGGCAGACAGTCTGAGAGGTCAAGCAGCCCAACTCATATTTTTTTTCAATAAACAGTTTGAAATCAGGGAATGGAGAGGTGTGGCAACATTTATACTGCATAGCTTGTCCTAGAGGAGTTCCTGGATAAAGAATGATGGACTCCATGGAGATGACTATTAGGCGTCAGCTGTCTGAGTGGATGAGAAGTTGGACTTGTAGTAAGAACGTTGCCTGTTAAATTCCCCGACTGTGACAAATGCCTTGGGCAAGGCAAAATAAGTTGATCCACGTCCCTGTACTTACTCTTCTGGTAGACCCGAGGAGCTGGAACAGTGCAATGATCTTATTCCAGTGGGGGCACCCTTTTTTGTTAAAAAGGGTTGGATCTATGTGTAATCAATGTGATCTGTAGTTATTTTTGGTCTTTTACTGTACCCTTCTTTTACTGTAAGGTACTATATAAATACAATTTGATTGATTTCCTATTTACACGGTGTTGTGGTGAAGAAGGGCAAGTCACATTGATCCAAGTGTAGTTTAGTAATGAGGTCAGATTGACAATTTCAAACATAGCCTGTTGCTATTTTACTCTTGAAAATTAAAGAGACTTAATAACACATAAACTGATAGGAAGCACTGATGGTAGTCAAAAACTTCCAAATGTTTTTTTTTTCATGTCTAGTAGAAAACAATACAATCAGACTATATGTATTCTAAAAAAAAGATTACATTGGATGAAATCCAATCATGGTTCAAAACATTTTCTTGATCTGTCTCAATGACATTTTCATTTACCATGTAAGATCATATAAAATGTTACCCTGTTTTTTTTAAGATAAATTAAAAACGAATTTCATTATTAATTATCTTAGCCTTCACAAATAGCATCATCAAGAAACAGCTATTAAACTCGAATATACTCAAAACAGAAAACGCCATTGATAATCATCCAGCTTGTTGTGGTGCTAATATTTCTGGCTCGTACATTTTGCCATTGAACCACAACGTCCACTAATTATTCTTGGACAAAATACACTTGAGATATGTATTTGGGTGGATGAACTACTGTGGCTATATCACTTAAGCCAGCAATGCTTAATACAAGGTCTTATTATGGCGACGCCAACTCGTGCTCTGGCATTTTTCACTTAGAAAAAACGTTAAAAGAATATAGCACGCAGCCTGCGAAGAATTTGTTCAGCATCCCGCGAACATTGTTTAATTTTGAGCGGTACGTAGACATGTTATCCGGGTTACTTCGCAAGTGGGCGTGACAAGGAAACCATGTGGTTGTCTACCTCATGTTTATTCAATAAAACATTTGAATGAAGATATCTCCAAAATAAAGATATCTCCAAATGATTAGATACTAGTAAATATTCTTCTTTAGTTACTAGTATTTTTTCAAATAGTTACTAGTATCTATTCACGTTTTACTAGTAACTATTCATTAGATACTAGTAACTATTCTTTAGTTACTAGTATTTATTCAAATAGTTACTAGTATCTATTCGCATTTTACTAGTAACTATTCTTTAGTATCTAATTGATTGTTACTAGTAAAACTGTAATAGATACTAGTAAGTATTGGAATAGTTACTAGTTCGAAACAAATTGTAGATATCTGTAAAGCAGTGCCCCATGGAATTCAATTGTAAAATTTTGCAATTTGTTACTAGTAAAAATGTATCAGATACTAGTAACTATTTGAATAGTTACTAGTAACTAAAGAATAGTTACTAGTATCTAATGAATAGTTACTAGTAAAACTGTAATAGATACGAGTAACTATTGTATTAGTTACTAGTATCTAAATAACAGTTACTAGTAACATTAAAATAGTCACTAGTACGTTTGTATGAATAAATGTTAAAACGGCTTGCCATAGCGGGCAGGGCAAGTGAGCTTGTGTTTCTCGGGACCCGAGGACAGCGGGGAGGAGAACGTGTTTCTGAGACTCGAGGACAGCGGAGAGGGCAGAGAGAGTGTGTTTCTGAGACCCGAGGACAGCGGGCAGGGCAAGAGAGCTTGTGTTTTCCTGGACCCAAGGACAGCGGGGAGGAGAACGTGTTTCTGAAACCCGAGGACAGCGGGCAGGGCAAGAGAGCTTGTGTTTCCCTGGACCCGAGGACAGCGGGGAGGAGAACGTGTTTCTGAGTCCCGAGGACAGCGGGCAGGGCAAGAGAGCGTGTGTTTCTCGGGACCCGAGGACAGCGGGAAGGGAGAGCGCGTTTCTGAGAACCGAAGACAGGGGGAAAGGCCAGGGACAGCGTGTTTCTGAGACCCGAGGACAGCCGGCAGGGCAAGTGAGAGTGTGTTTCTGAGACCAGAGGACAGCGGGCAGGGGAACGTGTTTCTGAGACCCGAAGACAGCGGGGAAAGGCCAAGGTCAGCGTGTTTCTGAGACCCAAGGACAGCAGTCAGGGCAAGAGAGCTTGTGTTTCCCGGGACCCGAGGAGAGTGGGGAGGAGAACGTGTTTCTGAGACCCGAGGAAACACGGCGCTTTTCAACTACAAAGAACCAGCTCGACTCGACTTGGCCCGACTCGGCTCCGCTCGCTTTCGCTCCGTTCTCTATTGCAGATAGTACCTGCGCAATAGTACCCGGTCTTCATAGCGACGCGGCAGGAAACTGCTGTGATGTAATCTTCTACGCGACGCGGCGACACACAGGCTGCGTCCGAAATCGCGTACTATGTTGAGTATGTACTACATTTAAATAAGAACGTACTTTGCAACCGTTAAAAAGGTACGTTCTATATAGTATGAATCCGGGTAGTATGAATGGAGTCCGGACGTACTACATGCGCCGTTTTAGAATTTTTTTACTTGTATAATCTACCGGGCAAGAGAAGCGCGTTTCCTTCAGGTCCGCGTCCTCCTACCAACACTCGCTACCCACACACACACATAAGACAAGGGAGGAAATCGAGTGTATGCTGTGTTTGATCCGCGAGATGTGGCTGTTTCTCACGGCGCATTCTTTCAGTTTGCCATAGTATTCATAATGGATAATATGTACAGCTCTCACGCAATCTCTGGCCAAACTGTTTAAAAATGGTGGGATTACTCAGGATACTACATCTGGCGCGTGCAATGATGATGCAGTGAATAGTGACGATTCTCTGACCAATCAGCAGTCTGCCTTGTTTGCACGTCACATTTTAGTATCGCCTCAGCTCGCTCAGAACCTCGCCTGAGGTGGTACAAAAAAAAGTACCTGGAAGCTAATTCAGGTACAACTTTTACCCAGTGGAAAACCAAAAAAGCAGAGTCGAGTCGAGCTGAGGCGAACTGGTTCTGTGTAGTGGAAAAGCGCCAAAAGAGGCCAATCTGACAATGGAACAACTTTTTGAATGAGCTCATACGGGATGTGAACCCAATGCAAGATTAAAACTCCTTGACCAATGAGCCTCTGAAGTAGAAACCTCCTTTCCTGTCAGATACATAGCTCATACTTTTAAGTTATTATTTATTTAATGCTTTTCATCTCGGAGCTACAAGTGGAAACTCGGGATTCCCCAGTCAGAGAAAATGTTGCCAGGGAAAGGGAAGTTTGGGGTCCCCAGCTAGAGCTGCTACCCCTGCAACCCGACCCTGGATAAGCGGTTGAAGATGAGATGACAGGAAGACTGGTCTCGGGCAGACACCAGACCCAGTCTCGAGCAGAACAGGAAGACCGGTTTCGGATATACACCCCCCCTCAAAAAAAAACCCGGGCAATATCCTCAAAAGAGAAATGTTCTACCTTTGGGCGAGGGGTGGGTGGGGGCTGAGGTGTTACAGCCACCATTGCCTCCGGCGTGACAGAGACTCTCTCCTCTCACTCAACGCTACAAATTTGGACAAGCTGAGAGAGATGGCTAATGGCTTTGAGCGTGTTCACCAGGGCACCACTATAGGCAGTCTGACAGGAGGTGTTATTGGCGTGGCTGGAGGAATCACCTCCATCGTGGTGCTTATCTTAGCTCCCTTCACTCCCTGATCGTCACTTGGGTCGGTGTTGGGGTGGCTGTTGCTGGTGGAGCCACAGCCGAAGTGTCCAACATAACCAACATAGTCAATCAGTCTACAGACCGACAAGCCATTAAGAACATCATCAAGGAGTTCCAGGAGAAGATGAACTCTGTGGTCACATCTATACAAGACATAGCTGAGGGTTTAGAGACACTGAGGTCACGGGTCACCATTGACACAGGAAGGGATTACTCCACAGCAGAGTATCAGTAAAGGGTTGGAGCAAGAGTTGGGAGGGGCCTAGGGGCCATTCGAGAGCTCGTCCGATTGGTCCAAGTGGCCAACATTGGCAAGGTTGCAGCCCAAACCACCAGAGCAGTGGGTGTGGCAGAAACGGCAACAGTGATATTCTCAACTTTTTTTATAGCAGTTGATGTGTTCTTCATCCATGCCAAAGAGATCCACAGCATCGACTATCAAACCATGACTGGATAACAGTTTTTTTGTTCAAATCCATTATGATTTACAGGTTGTAGAGACCTAAATGTTTTTTTCTTTTTATCTCTTAACTTAATCTTATTCGATTTTATCTGTTAGATATGTTCTGCCTATAATTGTCTACAAAAAGTGGGGATTGAATAAAATTGAAGTTGTTTCAAGTAAACAATAAATATATTTTTAAGGATTAAAAAGCTTTTGGAGAAAGGTGGTAAGGTTTTTTACAGAAGCCCAAAAGCAACTGAAGTTCTGTGTGAAATGCAGGCCCAGTTAAACCTGCCAAACCACAAGCGTATCCATGATGTTTCCACAAGATGGAACAGTTCGCTTGACATGTTGGAGAGTTTTTTCCTGAAGAAAAAGCTTAAAGTAGGACATTTAAGCTAATCTTGTTTACAGCAGCCTTTGACTGCCAATAATAGTTTTTCATATATATATACATTTTTGTTTACCCGTTTGTGAAAGGTTTTTATTTTTATTGTTGATGTTAAAACAGCACCTGCTTTCTGCTGTCGAGGAAATTTTAGACTTTAATCGCTGAATTCGAACTTAAAGTAAGACGCACGAGAGTATGTTACAGTTGACAATTTTAACTTGTTTAATTGCAAGTAAGAAACCATTTCTCAAATACAGGTTTAAGCTTTTGCATTGATCAGATCAATCCCTATAGCAAGCTTGAATAATAGGTTTGAGGAAAGCCTTCATCAGACAACAGGACAATAACCTGTGCTGGATCAGACTGACCTGATGAGACTGAAGTTCACACAGTATTTATTGAGAATAAGTAACGCACATACTTCCACACAAACTTAAACCATACTTGATGGAGAACAGGATGAAGCTGTTAGATGATTCCACCAACTATACAGTATAATCTGGAAAACACATAAAGCTGTCATAAAACTTGAAGGTCAGTGCTCTCAAGAAAAGGGAGGCCAGACACATGGTAGAGGCATACAAAGACCCATACAGTTCCTTTAGACAGTCCATCACAGATAAGGTGTTCGGGACATCTGTTTCTAGCCTTGGCCCTTCTAGCAACCTGAAGATCACATTCCTTTCTCTGTGCATTTTGGCCTAAACAACATCTATGACTTACATGTAACTAAACTTCTTGAGTGATCATAAAATTCCATAACAATCTGCCCTTTTTAACATTATAAACCCTTAATCATGTTAAACAATTTAAACAATGTTTTTAGTGTCAACTCTAAATTTTAGTTCACTCAAGCTTAATAATTACTCGGAAACAATCAGGAATATATGAATTCACCACTGTCATATGTCTGAAACTATAACCTGTTAAGAAAAATACCTTTACCAAACATAAAAACAGAATTCACAATCAATTGAAATAATCCACTGTCAGTACAGTAATTATCAATATTCAACACAGTCATTTTCTCATTATGGATTTCTAGTCCTCTACCTAGTGTGTGAGGAGCTAATCATTTAACATATTAGAAAAAGCATCAGTAAATATGTTATGGCACTCAAATATGGCACTCTTTGATCATCAGAAATGAGGATTTCAATCATGGTGTGAGTGTATAAATGTTCCTTTTCCATCTTCTCAGCCCTGGTAGGCTCTTTCAACATATTTAATGTGTGTGTCCAAACAGTGGCCATTCTTTAATTGTCCAGAGATGCACAATGTGTGTGTTCAATGTTCTTGTTTTCCCTTTGTACAACTCAAACCGACGTTCAAGATGATTTCTGAAATCTGCAACATGTTCACCTTTTTTACTTTACAGTCCATAACTTCCTTGAATAGTGTACAATAACATTCACACAATTTAGTAATTGCCTTCTTTGTGGTCTGGATGACACGTTTTTCCTTGGTTCTGGTTTGACCTTTTCTGTGGTCTGTACCTAAAATCATTCAGTTAGCTTCTGATATATGTGTGTGTGTGTGTGTGTGTGCGTGGGGGTAGGGCTCAGATGCTCTGCTCCAGTTGTTCATGGTCCAACCTGTTGATTTTTAATGCGACACAACCTGCAAACAGTTATTGCATTCCATGTGTCAGTTAACATCTTTAACAATAGAATTACATTGTGTTTACTGTTCAGCTTTAATTTTGCTAAGCCAAATACATTTGTAATAGCTATTCTCCTCAACCATTCAAATGTTTAGGCATTCTATCAAATTAAACACTTCAATTGCCTGAAATCCAAATTTAACAAATGCTATATTCTTGAATATATTTATTACGTCACATCCCCTCTTGTTTTCTCCTTCAGTTCATCAACAATGGAGAAAACAACCAACTTCTTAAATTTATCCAAGAGTAAACACGTGACTAAAACATGGTTTATGACCAGCCATCTGTTAGCTCTGGGCTGAGCCACCTCACAATCACACAGTAAACCAGCCCCCCCCCTCTAAATAAACAAGTTGGGTGTGCCCCCTCTTTTTGAGCCAGAGAAGCACCCCAGGGAGGGTCAAAGACAAGTTCATAAACACCCCTAAATTAACAGAAACCATCTCTAGACAGGGAGATAAAGAGTTACAATTAACTTTCTGCCCTTTTAACAATCAAAAACTCAGAATGTTCTAAACATGCTACTCAAATATAGCCGAAGCCAATAATAAAAATAAAAGGGTGTATCAGAAATACACTTAACCCACCGGGTCATTCATTATATCATCATGCCAACATTTATAGGAACAAATCCAAAATGTCCTTATTCAACTTCACAAAACTAAAAACGAATATTATCTCCCTATAACCTAGAATGTAGTCCTCCTACAAAACAAACAAAATGGAACATATAGTGTTCCAGGTAAAAACATGCAGAGTTATAGTCGGAAAAACTCTTAATTATGTCATTAGCGCAAATGTTACATAAGGCCTAAGAAAAATAATACAATAAAATAGGAATTCCTCGTGCACAGGAAAACCTGAAAATAAATGTGTCGACAAAACTTTGGCCTGGGACCCCTGTCCCAACTTCATGAAGCTTTACCCCAGATCATGCATGAATCACACCTAGGTATTTTAATATGATATTTGCGTACGCGTACGAACGAACCTGGACAGCGAAAAATAAGACCTCTCAGTAACAATGAGCTGATCTCTACTGAGATATTAACCTGACAGAGCTATGCAGTCTTCTAGTTGTAACCGGTAGTGTATTTTCTACTAACACAATATCAGATGACATAGGTTACAATGAGATATCAACCATCATGGGTCCAGTCACGCTCTCCGAGCTGCACGGACCTGACAAACACCGTTTATCAGGTGATACGCAATGTACGCTACCCTACGCTAAACACCTAACTTTAAGCGTAAGCATAGTGCCAAGACACCCGTACTCCTCCCCAGTGGAACGAAAATCTCACACAACCATACGTCTGCATAGCAACTCAACACTCAGAATAAACAAGTCTTCACTAAACATCCGAACAAAATTACTTTAACTTTAGATACTATCATAATTGATTAATTACAGGATAACATAATGGTTTGATCTCACCGGGTTGATGTTTTCCTGCCCGTCCCCTCTGACCGTCAGTACCCCTGTCTGTGGCAGCCATGGGTCCTGTGACGCTCCAGTTGGTCGTCTGCTGTTGTGCCATCACCATCTCCCATACTGTCTCTGTTCCCATGGTAATAGTCTCTAGTGTCCGGCACAGTGCAGTCACGAGCCCAGTGTCCAAATGCACCACAGTTGAAACAGCTATCAGAGTTGGGACTTTGGCTGGAGTTATTATCACCCTGGTGTCTGTATTGTCCTCTCCTGCTTGCTCTCCGTCTCCGTCTCCGTCTCCCTCCTGCGTAGCCTCTGCTGTAGAACTCCAGTTGGGCCATCTGAATTTGCGTTTCACGCTCCCGTCTTTCTTCGGTCTGTTTGTACAGCTGGTCCTCGTAGACTCTTTCAGCGTGCTTAAAATACGGCCAGACGGTTTCCATGCGACCCTCATCCAGGTCTACACAGTGGTTTTGAATGTGCTTCCTAATGTCTGGTAGAAGGCCTGCAACTAACCTCATTTTACACTGTTGCTCCCAGGCCGACTCTTCATCACCGTCCGGTCTCTTTCCCATTCCGCTGTGTAATTCAAAAGCTTTTTCGAGTCTATTCCTGTAGTCTGAAACTTTCTCGCCCAGTGTCTGTTTACAATCAGCGATCTTTTCCCAGTTCATTCGCTTAGGAAAAGCAGCGATAAGTCCAGTGCTCAGCTGTTCCACAGCACTCCGGTAGTCAGAGTGGGCATCCCAATTGAACATAATGTTTCTCTCGCTAGGCCAGTTTCTTTTCACTCTCCCCCATTTTAGTTGCAAGGCCTTCATCAAAGTCGTTTCAATCTCCACAGAGGTCGGTCTATATTGATTCACGATCTGTAGAAACACACGGACAAATTCCTCTCCACCTTCTGTTTCTGGGTCAGGTAGTGTAGAAGCCACGTCTCTCAGGTCGGCGGGTGACCACGGTCTGTAGACTAGTATAGTCGCTGGGTTATCCGTGTCTCCTCCACCAGCTGGGTTGGCTACCTCCACCATAGGGAATTGCCCGGCATCAATGCTGTGTTGTTCTCTGGGACAGGCCGCAGTGGTACTCTGGGTTCTCTCAGCGGCGGGTGAAACTCTGTCGAGGCCGAATAAGGATGGGTAGAGTCCTTCTCCGGGAATGTTCTCCATCAGGTCCGATACTGTTGGCATAGTTGGTACCGCTGGGGCTGTTGTGGTAACGCCGCGATAGGGTGGGGGTCGGTCAGCAGGAGGACAGGCAGCATCAACCTGGTTGGGACAAGCTAGAACACACCGATTAACAAGCCCCGTGCTACACCGCTTAGCCCGTATATCAGTCTGCTCTCTCCACTTATTATATGCCTTCCAATCTACTTCCTGCCGATTACCCCGTGAAACCTTAATTTTACCCTGTTCAAAATCCTCCAACTTGTCTTTCAACAGCAGTATCTGTCTCTGACTAAAACTGCCATGAGCAGGAAATCCCAATAACTCCCACAGGTCTAATTGTTCGCATGTCCAGTCTCCGTATTTATCTGTCATTATTTTAGCCGGTCCAACAACGTAACGTTCAGTATCCACCGAAGGTTTACCAATACACATGTAATTACCCATGTTGTTATCGATATTTAAGACGCAAATCTAATTTTAGCATATAATGAAGTGTCCTATGTGTGTTAATGAACTCGTCAGTTCTTTTAAGTGAGATATCCTGAATAACCGAGCCGTCTCACCGCACCCAGATAACCTATATTGAACAGCATTTTATTCCTACTGTACACAGGTATTAACACTTCATACAGGTAAATATTGCTCCAGTCTGGCGCTCTCCACTCACCCATTTGTTGAGGAGGATTGGAGCTGCAGAAATTAATAATTCCTGACGTGCACGTTTTACCAGACCAAAATCAACAAATACCCGATTAGAAGTACTGTTTTCCATTTCTAAGAGAACTTTAAAATATTACAATAACCTTACGAATTAAGTCAAAATTAACGAGCCTATTTTGTTAATTTATCAAAACCGTTGTCAAACTGTCGTCCAACATTGTCCCAATTCAGCATTTTTTGGTCCTTGAGTTTCAAAATTCTGTATAGTATCACTTATCTCCAAAGACAGTCCTGGCCTGTTATTTTTTCAAAAAAAAATTTAAAATTATATCGCTCTTTAGGATATGTAGCCTGTTTTGGAAAAAATACGGATTACTTTGTTAAGAATCTCGGACGATGCCCCCAAGTGTCGAGGAAATTTTAGACTTTAATCGCTGAATTCGAACTTAAAGTAAGACGCACGAGAGTATGTTACAGTTGGCAATTTTAACTTGTTTAATTGCAAGTAAGAAACCATTTCTCAAATACAGGTTTAAGCTTTTGCATTGATCAGATCAATCCCTATAGCAAGCTTGAAGAATAGGTTTGAGGAAAGCCTTCATCAGACAACAGGACATTAACCTGTGCTGGATCAGACTGACCTGATGAGACTGAAGTTCACACAGTATTTATTGAGAATAAGTAACGCACATACTTCCACACAAACTTAAACCATACTTGATGGAGAACAGGATGAAGCTGTTAGATGATTCCACCAACTATACAGTATAATCTGGAAAACACATAAAGCTGTCATAAAACTCGAAGGTCAGTGCTCTCAAGAAAAGGGAGGCCAGACACATGGTAGATAAACACAGGAAGAAGATGAGGCATACAGTCCATCACAGATAAGGTGTTCGGGGCATCTGTTTCTAGCCTTGGCCCTTCTAGCAACCTGAAGATCACATTCCTTTCTCTGTGCATTTTGGCCTAAACAACATCTATGACTTACATGTAACTAAACTTCTTGAGTGATCATAAAATTCCATAACACTGCTCACTGAGTTAGCCTACCTGCTGAAATCACATTTGCCTGCTGGCAAGTTACTGAAAACTTCTTCATTGTTTATCTATGAGCAGCATCCTTAATTTGTTTCACCTGTTAAATGTGTGAGCTGTTAAAAGTAACTAGAGACAAGACAAGAAGTCTGATTTTATTTAATCTTTTGGTTTTGTGCTTGAGATTGCCTACTCTAAGATTTGCTCTAGGCTATGTCTGAACAAAATAAATAAAAGTTAAATATCTACATATTGAATTGCATAGCATCATATTCTTCTCCATTGCATCCTATTACACTGAATATCAATAAAGGAACAGTAACTGACCAGTCCATCTGCACAAATCGAGGATCACGTGTGTAAACTGCTGCTGCTCCTACAGCTTTAACCACTTCTTGACAGGGCCCCTGACCTCAATTTCCGCCTAAAATGACCCACCCCAATCTAAATGGATACTGCTCTGAAACAGAATGATGTAGGAATATTTGGTAAAGGGCATTTAAAAGAAAACAGTCTGAATTTTGTGGAAATGTTCAATTAATTAAGGATAATGTGACATACAATATCTGGCATGAGCTAAAACAAAAAAAACATATGTTTTTTTGTTTTCTTTATGTTTCAGTGATTTTGAAAATGTATATCTCAGACTCTGAATGTCTGGTCGACCTGAAAACACTTCCTATTCCTGTGTTCCCCTAGGCTATGCCGGGCTTTGTTTCAAGTCTCTATCTCAATTAACGACCGAGATACAGTTATTTTACTGAGAGCTGGTCTTTTTTCCTTTCTGTCTAGTGAGTGACGCAATCAGCTCCTACAAGTTCAGATTACTATGTAGACGAAAGCCCTATGGGAAATTAAGTCTTTACCTTTAATAAGGAAGTGAGTTCTTTAATCGAGACTGCTGTTTTGAGTAAAACATATCGTGTTAAATGTTGTAAACGTCTAGTCTCGACTGAATATAGATTATTATGGATTACTATTAGTCATAAACGAGGCTAATAATATCCCTGGGATTATAGGAAAAGAAAACGATCAACTTTGGCTGATGGATGTACAATATTATCGTAAATGTACTGCTATGGTTAAAAAATGTTTACAACAATGATTATGTCATCAGGAAACATTGTTATAAAGGGGAGATTCTAACCTTTATGCACAATAGAGAATGCCAACGACGTCACGATACTGGTATTGTGGGGAGTATCCGCCATTTTGTGAGGCCACACAAGCCGGTATCCAACGGTAACCAAGTAACACTATATAGAGAAACTAGAGAGAAACACATGTTGTTTGTATGAATTATTTATTTGAGTTTAGTAAAAAATTGTTTAACACTAGAAGCGCCAACAGCCCACGCCCGCGGGCGTTGCAGTTAGTAATTGAAATAAATACATAATGTTGAAAAGCTACAGTCTCGTCCTTCCATGACTTTTCCTAAATACGTGCATTTTACCTTGTCCCGTTTTCAGAATTGCAAAATCACAAACCGAACACTATATAAAACTACTATTTACATGTTTTTTTGATACCTAAACTGCTCTCCTGTCGCCATAATCCCACGCCGCTGGGCGTTGGTACCCAAGAGGGGCTAATTGCGGTACAGAGACACCGATCACACCTCACTGGGCTTATGACGTCAATGGTTGAATGGGCGATACGCAGACAATAGACTGCGAGATACACGCACACAAAAGATTGATTGGCTTGGTTGAATTTGAATGAACTAGAAAAAAGAGGTACGTTTATAAAGAAATATGTTTCACTAAATAAACAGAACGAATTCATCCAATTACATCAAAGTATACAGCCCATTCATTTAATTTGTAATTATTTATTAGTTCCATGTGTCATGCGCCTATTGCACTCAATAATTAAGTAGGCTATACGAATAAACCTCAGTGTATTCATATAGCCTACAAATGACTTCAACAAAATATCGTTTTGTAGCGAAATTAAACGAATATAAACCCTAATTATTATTAGGCTTACTACAAATGAGCGATAAATAAAGTTACTCACAGAGTTTCATGCACACAGAGAAGGACGTGGGACATACATAAGTCCGGGACGCATACGGCAGAAAGAGCATGAAACTGGACTCGTTTGGTCCGATCTATATGAAACGGGACTCGTTTGGTCTGATCTATATGAAACTGGATATATATAACGGATTAGTTTGCGGCTGTCTCATGTGCACTCGCAACAACACTAATGAACACTGTGTGCGGTGCAACCGGTTAGTTTGCGTGTCCTGCTCAGGCAGACAAAAGACTGCGAAGACTTGGTTGAATTTGAATGAACTAGAAAAAAGAGGTAAGTTTATAAAGAAAAATATGTTTCACTAAATAAACAGAACGAATTCATCCAATCACATGTATGTATAGAGCCCATTCATCTATACAGCCCATTCATCCATACGGCCCATTCATCTAGCCCATTCATATACAGCCCGACCGTGACCAATATACAAACTGTGTTCTAGAATACGTGTTTTATTGTCTACATGCCTTAGTTACTGGACTGTAATTACTATAATACATTTTACAAATAAAAACGATCGAATTATACACTGTAGCCTAATGTTTTTATTTCAAGAGTCTGTGTTGCAATATGTCTATATACGGCCAATCACATGCAAATCATTTGATTGCACATTGCTTGTGATCTAAAATGTTTCAGCATTTACTACATCAAAATAGGACATACAGATTGATGGATTTTCATTTATTCGATTTTTAGAAATTTAAATGTCATAGCTTGTGCATTTTAAAATCATGGTTATATATTAGTATTCTATGGTTAGGCCTACATAAGACAATAAATACATACTATTTTATTAAAATGTTTTACTTCATAATTCATCGTAATTCATTTCATTTAGGATGATAACACAGTAGATGATCTGATGCTTTGATGGCAGGTTACTCAGTGAATGGATGGTGAAGCTGCGGAGGAGAATGTAGGTGCTAATTGGGATGATTCGTATGCTAATGACGCCAGCGGGCGCGGGGCTCTGGCGATTTAAGGAGTGAAAACAGCTCTGGCGCTTCTAGTGTTAAAGCAAGGTGGATTATACAGAGACAAACTCCTACCGGACGCCAAGAAACGCTATGTTGAAAAAAATCAACTTTATTGGAAATGTCGATCCTTATGAAGTCCCAAAGGACCAGTGGACCCGCGACCCTGATGCCTTACCTCCCATCATATTTCCTGATATATTTTCTTATTTTGTTTGCGGTGTCAGTGCCTATAACGCTGAGCAATTTCGCAATTATAAATCTCTGGAAGCCCACGTTCAGTTTACCAATGGTTGGTATTCTGTCTCTGTATGTTCCATAGTATTTGTATTAGATCGCTGGTGTTTTTCTTTATTTTTCCAGTAGGGGTCAGTATCTTCGGTAGTATCTTTGGAGCTTGTTCTTCTGTTACGCAATACGTATGCGACAGGAAGCTCGGTGATGACGTGCTCAGTCAGCGCATTAGGAAGTTTGTTACACGCGATGTAAATGTCTGGAGGTGCTGACATGGTTCACTCCTCTCATATTCTTTGGGAAGCTTGACATGCCATAATCTGTAAGTAATTAGTGACTAATCGTGTTTCCGAAATGTTTTGTTACTTTTCTGTTACTTAAGAGGTTGTTTCAATTATCACAAGCAAAAGGTTGTTTGTCATCTTAGTCTAGCCAAGGTTGCTAGTTTCTGTTGTGGTGTGGGATATCCTAAAATCGATGTTAATACTGCCTTTTATGATACCCATTCGTCATGTGATACATTTGTTTTTTATTTTTTGTTTTTAAGTCAATTGGAGAAGACAAGTTTTCAGTGAAGTGCTAAGAAGGAAAATACAGAGATGCTACAAATGTGATTGATGAGCAGGCATCAGCTATTGAGATGTGCACAATACAACAGCATAAATCTTCTGCTTGGTATGCAAGTCGGACTGAAAGAATTACTGCCTCAAACATGCATGCAGTCTTTGCCACCAGTATGGAAAAGCCAACCCTGACTGTTCTGTTTTCAATAGAAGTTTTTAAGTATACAAACATGTCACCAAAACTAATATGGCTACAACAGTAATATACATATTTACAACATTAAAATAAAAACAGTTTTAACATACACATTTTTCATTTTCATCAGGTTTTACAACCACACTGGGACACATGTTTAGAAGTTTAAAGCAAACATTCACTATCTTGTCAAGAAGTTCAATATGATCGACAGGCACTTTTGGACATTCACTCATTACTAGATTCTGACTTTTTTTCCACTTACCAAAGTAGCTGCTGGAACTCTTTTGTCTTGCGCCGTTATGTTTACTAACACGCCGACGGAGGTAAAAGAAGAGAGGCAAAGGTGCCGGAATACTCTGCCGATCCCGGACAAAATACAGTAATCCATCGTTACCGAGCATATTACTGGCCAACGTTCAATCCCTGGACAAAAAAAATGGACAAACTACGCGCACGGATGGCGTTTTCTTAGACCTGGTTACATCCTCTGATTCCTGACTCCGCCACCTAGGCCTTCAGTGGTGTCCCACCTGAATTAATCCACCTCTTAATACCAACATTATGACGCCACGACTATAAACCATCAATATTATAGAGAAACGCAGTAGAACAGGCTGTTGCATCACAGACATCTCATGCAGCAATTCAGCCATTACCTTTTCGTTGTGGAGCTCCGTTTCCCTGCGCATATGTTCATTGAGCTGTAGATCCACTCGGGTTTCCACAAAAGTTTTCAAAAGCACCGTTGCTTGTAAATGTCCGGCCGTGCTTTGGTGTCTCGCTGCTGCTTTGGTTAGACAACTCAAGTTTGCAAACCCAGTCTGGCTCCAAACACCAAATCGATCTACTGTAAATAACATGCATTCCCAGCAATACAATTTGCAGTGTTCCTTGGCTCAGAGGCTGTGAGCCAAGGGTACCGCTCGTAGTTATTGCAATGAGAGTGTCGGGTAAACCCTTTCCCCGGCTGGGACAGGCTAGCTAACTTCGGGGTTGTCCGACCTTTCCTTATGATGTCCCGCTTTTCTTGAAAAGTCTGTTTTGAAAATGACTTTGCGAGGTTAATGTCTTCTCCTCTGTCAGCCATTGTGGTTTGTAAAATAAAAAAAACAGCTCTGACTAGTAGTAATAATACGGGTTCTGACCATCCAATCAAAGGGCGTGAAAAGGCCAACGTTATTCTAAGCCTGCTAGATGGCCCCAGTGTCGCCATCTCGAAATCTGATTGGTTGAATTAATCTGATTGAGTATCTGATTGGTTAAAGAGCACCGTTACATTGCGATTCATTTTGAAGCTACAGGCGCCTGCACGGTTGATTCTGAAGGCCTTAAGGCATATTTCTTTGCGTGGCAACACATGATAGCTGAAATATGATTGGATAAAAGCTCTAAAATAAAAATACACTACTGGAAGCAGCGCGACCCAGAAAAAAAGCTATGAAATTGAGAATAGACTATTGGGAATAATTTAATACACATTCACGGGAAAAATATATTACAACGCAAGCCAGTAATTCTGATTCTGAGTGTTTAGGCCAGCAGAGAAGGCCTTGCTGGCCCTGACTGCTCCACCAATGATATATATATAAATGTGTGTGTGTGTGTGTGTGTAAAATGTGAATGTATTGCCTTTGACATCATAAGAAAGATTAATATTAATTGATTTTTAGATGCAACCCCAACTCCAAACGTTCTTGGCAGCAGATCAAGACAAAATATAAAAATATAATTCAAAGTGGTGAGTAGTTAACACAACCTTGTATTATTTTTGTGAACATAGTTGATCACAAACACTTCTTTGCAGCAAACAGGGAAAAAATGGAAATCCGGAAAACTGGGGAAGGGCCACCTCCTGCTGAATACACTGTGGCAGAGGAATTGGCGTTGAGCAATAATAAGGGCCGGCCAGTTATGGATGGGGTTTCAGGTGCTGTGCAATCTGACCTTTGTGCTGGCTCCTCGACGCAAGTGACACTGGGTATGTGTGTTCAATGCATTACTAGTAATTTTAAATAGGGTTAAATATATGGCTGACTCTATGTTCTGCAGTAGAGGGAAATACAGAGTTCCTGTTGAAGCCAGCACACATGCACACAGTCTCCCACACAGAGGTCAGTATGAAGGAGACACAACACCATGAACATAACCTTCTTGATAACAGTTATGGTTTACATTGGCCTACTTTTAATTATAGGGTGAAGCAATTGAAGACACTCTGTCTGCATGTTCTGAGACAGTTGCTGAGGTGAATGCCCAGCATGGGCTTTTTATTATGGCACACACTTGAATATTTCATAATTAACATAAATAAGTGACTTACACATCTCTTTTATTGTAGGATTTTTCTCAACCTAACCCAGGAAATGAGGCCTCTACCTCAATGGGCTACAGAAGGAATGTGGACAAGGTAATACTTTACACTCTTCACAAAAAGTATCTATGTTTGTAAAAAGTCATGCCACTTTGTGATTTGATGACCGTCCAGAAAACTTGTAATGATTGTTTGTGGTTGAACTGTTTCAGGTGGAAACTGACTCAGTCAGAGGCCCTTTACTGGAAAAGGAGGCTCCAACTAGACTGTTCACTAAAAAGGAGCTGGACTGTGAGCTGAGGAGGCTCCAACTAGACTGTTCACTAAAGGAGCTGGACTGTGAGCTGAGGAGGCTCCAACTAGACTGTTCACTAAAGGAGCTGGACTGTGAGCTGAGGAGTCTCCAACTAGACTGTTCACTAAAGGAGCTGGACTGTGAGCTGAGGAGGCTCCAACTAGACTGTTCACTAAAGGAGCTGGACTGTGAGCTGAGGAGTCTCCAACTAGACTGTTCACTAAAGGAGCTGGACTGTGAGCTGAGGAGGCTCCAACTAGACTGTTCACTAAAGGAGCTGGACTGTGAGCTGAGGAGTCTCCAACTAGACTGTTCACTAAAGGAGCTGGACTGTGAGCTGAGGAGGCTCCAACTAGACTGTTCACTAAAGGAGCTGGACTGTGAGCTGAGGGCTCCAACTAGACTGTTCACTAAAGGAGCTGGACTGTGAGCTGAGGAGGCTCCAACTAGACTGTTCACTAAAGGAGCTGGACTGTGAGCTGAGGAGGCTCCAACTAGACTGTTCACTAAAGGAGCTGGACTGTGAGCTGAGGAGGCTCCAACTAGACTGTTCACTAAAGGAGCTGGACTGTGAGCTGAGGAGGCTCCAACTAGACTGTTCACTAAAGGAGCTGGACTGTGAGCTGAGGAGGCTCTCACTAAAGGAAGTGAGCAACTAGACTGTTCACTAAAGGAGCTGGACTGTGAGCTGAGGAGGCTCCAACTAGACTGTTCACTAAAGGAGCTGGACTGTGAGCTGAGGAGGCTCCAACTGTTCACTAAAGGAGCTGGAGACTGTTCACTAAAGGAGCTGGACTGTGAGCTGAGGAGCTGGAGTCTCCAACTAGACTGTTCACTAAAGGAGCTGGACTGTGAGCTGAGGAGGCTCCAACTAGACTGTTCACTAAAAAGGAGCTGGACTGTGAGCTGAGGAGTCTCCAACTAGACTGTTCACTAAAGGAGCTGGACTGTGAGCTGAGGAGTCTCCAACTAGACTGTTCACTAAAGGAGCTGGACTGTGAGCTGAGGAGTCTCCAACTAGACTGTTCACTAAAGGAGCTGGACTGTGAGCTGAGGAGGCTCCAACTAGACTGTTCACTAAAGGAGCTGGACTGTGAGCTGAGGAGTCTCCAACTAGACTGTTCACTAAAGGAGCTGGACTGTGAGCTGAGGAGGCTCCAAATTAAAAAAAAATGTATATGTTTTGCAGTCACACTTAAAATAAACACTTACTAACATGTTTTGTACCAAATTTAACTTGCCTTCCTCAAAGCGCTGACACAACATAAACTCATGGAAAATTCGTGAGTCATGCACTGAGCCAGGCCATTTGGAATCCAAGCTTGTGATCATGCATGCAGTAAGTTCCCTTGTTATGGCATGGGGGGTGTTTCAGTAAGTTCACTCGTTGTGGCATGGGGGTGTTTCAGTAAGATGCCAGTCTTGTCTATAGTGTTCTTCTCTGGATTTTCGGCAAAACTATTTCTGTGTGTTTTATCCATTTTGCTGTCATGAACTGTGTAAAATCCTGACTAGCTAACATCTGTGCACTGCTGACCAACTGAATATGAAAACCAAACTGAGTGATTGTTGCTTTCTATGCCCTGAGCTTCAGTGCGGACAACCTCTGTTTATTTGGACATTGACAATGAACAAAAGGTTCTCCGTAATCAACATGAATTCTCCGCCAGGATCCTGTTGACCAGTCCTATGGGTGCACAGAGACAGGACGGACATGTGTCTGGTTTCTAAACACCCATAACAACTCTTTGTCTTGGCTTCTATCCACTCGTCCAACCGTTAAGGACAGATTCATTTTCACCGTCACCACACACCTCACATGTAGATGTTGCAAAACTGGATTTTCCAGAGAATAATCCCTCTCTGTCCACACAGTAAATATCCTTGATAAGTGATTATCTCATACAGCTTCTGTGGTCATTGTGTGGATTTTTGTTGCAGCCAGACATGGGGTATTTTTATACATTGGATAACATTAGGTCTTGTTTTATGCTTTACCACTGAACTGATCACTGGTGAGGTTTCTACCATTGAAAAGCTCTTCTGCATCCACTCTTAACTTCTTATATAGCCCCAGGCCCCAGTGCTGAGAGTCTGGGGTCTGTACACAGTATTTCTGTTCAGTAATAATACTCAATGACACACAGCTGACCCACAAGGAATAACAAATTATGCTGTAGTCTGGCAGCATTTATTGCTAGAATCACTTTACATGGTGCATATACAGATCAGGGGCCTAATTTATAGACAAAAAAGTGGTCAGATATTAAAGTCGATGACAAAAAGTGTCTACTGCTTCATTGCGAAAGAGTGTCTGCCACGGGTTGAGGAAAGCTGTCCCCAGCAAGGATAGTGAATGAGTTAGTACTCAACAGAAATACAGTAAAAATTACAAATATGTCTATTAATCAAACACACCTAGAAGCCAGCCATCACGCACCAGCCACTACATTAGTGAGCAACATGTCTGCATCATATTTGGAAATTTATCGAATTAAAATGCTATTGTTTTTTGAAAGCATTTTTGTTCTCACTCAGTGCACCGATTACATTTGGGAAAATGGACATTGCTGCAAATTGCGCTTTTTTGTTTGCCTGTTCACCCGCAGTGTACAAAAAGTTTCTGTAATTATGAGACAAACCTATTATACATACTAACATGTCTAACATAACCCGGCTAAGGGTTGGCTGAGATATCCCTGACCTGTCAGACAATTCTCTCTGGAAAGTGTGGGACTGGAACGGAGTGGTTTCTCCGTTTTCTGCTCCTCTGTAACGCTGGACCCAAAACATGACAGCCCGAGGAAGTCGGAACCAGCTTCTGAGCCACTCGTTCTCTATTGCCAGCAGGTCCTCTTGCTGTGTGAAAATATGTTCCTCCAAATCCTTCCATTTGCCACATCGTCTAACAGCACAAGATCACCCATTGTGCCTCATTACACATAGTGATGACATGGTTTTTTTTAACTGTATAACTTTTTTGATTGTATTTGATAAGTTACAGGTGTCGGTATTAATCTAATTGTAAATGGTAAATAGGTCTGCTCAAATAAAATGTGTTGCACCTTTCGAAATGGTTAAGACATGCGTCACGATGAAACACATTTAAAATAGATCCAACTAAAAGCACATGAACACTATGATTCTGTAGCTGATAACGACAGTTATACTATGAAATACACTAAAGACTATATATATATATATATATATATATATATATATACACACACATATCCAGCTACCCATCTCCTCATCTATCTGCTCAGTCAGACGGAGACATCGACAAGAATATCAGTTTTATACACAATTTATTTTTATTTGCCGTATTATTTTTGAGGATGAATTGCACAACATGCCAATATAAATACAGAAAATATTTTTTGGAAATACATTTTCATTTGAATTGACATTACTATTATGTTTTATTTTGTTTGTTTTTGCAAATCGATCAAACAGGTGTTTGTGTAGGCTGTTAATTGTAAGAATGGCTTCGTGAATTCTTCATTTATTGACACAATATATTTTGATTTATTTTACACAATGTTCTGCATTTTCACACAGTTTCACATGTTTCATCCATCTGCCGACGATGTCGCGGTTTCTCATTTCACCCGTTTCTGTGCGTACGCATGGGTCAGAGTTATCGTGAAGGGCCGCACATTTTCCCACCAAGTTTGCTTTTTATTAATCCCAACTACTGCGTAGAGAGCGGCGTACGTGTTCTTTTGTGCGTACGCAGCGTTTATAAATGAGGCCCCTGGTGTTTCAAAATGTAGAGAAACACTGATGTTTATTCATCCACTATTCTGTCCTCAATGTGTTTGATTGTGTCAGCTACACAAACTGACAGATAGAAAACAATATTTAAAGATGAGCAGATGAAGGCAGGATGCAGATTTCCCTTTTTCTTCTTGTATCTTTAATAAATTGTGTAAAACTGCAACAAAAATAAAGCTCCAATTACATACTGTATTGAGCAACTGAAACAAACCTTACTTTAATAGACCCATCTATTATACAGCGATATATAACATGCATTTGGTTGAAAAGACAAAAATCAGGTAACAACTAGCATTATTGTACTAAACTACATGAGTCCAACATACATACATCCTCTGTAACAATGGTAAACAAGTAGCGATTTTCTGAAATATCATACACAATCATTCACTTTCATGATAATCAAATCAAACATGACAGAAACTTACAAGTGAAGCACTTAAAGCACAAAAGGAGCAGGAAAAGTACAAGCAAACCTTGAAACGATTAGCCACTGAACTTTCCCAACAGTCACATGACCTCCTGAAAGATAATATACAAATAATAGCCACCAGGTGGCGATGAAAACAAATAACCATCCATCACAACCTGTGTGCCATGACATGCACTGTATAATTAACAATACATGTATAGGCAGGATATCTAGACTAGGTGGTTAGGCTGAAAGGCTCATACGGTGTTCAAAACTAACTGTACCATTTTTGATGCTGTAGGATTGGAATGTCTGTATGGAAAGTACAGGAACACTCAGGCTCCAGACTGCAGTAAAGTCACATGCAAGATAGAGTATCTCACACAATATACAAAAATACCTTGAAGACGAAGATTGAGAAGGTTTTTATCTCTACAAACGGTTAGGAATCCTGCCACCATATAATCCAGAATAGAGGTACGATGGGATCTCACAATATAGAAGACAAACATTGTATCGGATGATTGAGGACATAAGTTTGATATTGGAAACAAGTGAGCGTTTTTTTCCAAAAAAATTGATGCTGAGTGAATATTTTAATGTGTTGTAACTTGGGCAGGTAGAACTGATTCAGCAAAATACACTTCTCTGCCGTGTTAACTTGTTAATAAAGTCAATGTGCCACTGGTCTCTCTGATCCATTCTTTAAAACATAAGAGCCCCGAGACCAGAATCAGAATCAGCTTTATTGGCCAAGCTTGCGTAAACAAGGAATTTGACTCCGGTAAAAACACTCTCAATGTACAACATTCACTTAACAATGTACAACATTCACTTAACATCTAAAGACAAATAAATAAAAAAGAGATAAGAAAATAAAAACAGAATGACAATAAGAAATATAAAAATGTTGTAAGAAATGAGAGACAGCTCATACCAGCTTCACTGGGTGTTCAGGACCATTACGCCTCAGCACTTCTCAGTTGTAGCCCTGGGATGTACAGTAAAGAACACACGCTTGTTTAGTTCACTATACTTGCGCCACGTCCTGAAGCACAGCATATATCTTGTCTGATATTTTGTTTAGCTCACCGCTGACAATTTCATGTCCACAGAAAACGATCCTGTCCATGAAAACTCCCACTTCTGTACGTTTGACAGTAGCCTGTATTTCTCTAGTCACCAGAGGATACTCTCATCTGGTTGACCAGATATCGTTCATATGTCCCCACTGTTATGATCATATCATCCAACAGACCTGGCATTCCCTTTAGACTCTGATTAGGTTGCCAGATAGCAAGGACAGATGCTATGCCAAAAACAAGGCTGTATACCTATAGAGGACCATGTGAATTCATGGTCAGACCATGTGTGTGTGTTTATGGTCAGACCATGTGTGTGTTCATGGTCAGACCATATGTGTGTTCATGGTCAGACCATATGTGTGTGTTTATGGTCAGACCATGTGTGTGTTCATGGTCAGACCATATGTGTGTGTTTATGGTCAGACCATGTGTGTGTGTTCATGGTCAGACCATATGAGTGTGTTCATGGTCAGACCATGTGACTGTGTTTTCTTTAGGTCTATGTTTCTTTTCCACAACTCCATTATATGTGGGTAGACTTTGATACTCCTGACTCTGTATCAAGTTCCATTTTCAGTGATATTACTCAACTGAACCACTGTCTCCTGTCTCAGTCACAGATACCTTCAGTATTTCAGTATAGTACTTTAATGGGAACTCTGTATTTGAATGTATGACATATCCCATTCTTAGACCTGCATTCCTCTGCTCTGTGTCACTCTCTGTCACACCCAGTGACGTGGCATCAGGCAGGTAGACACAAACGCAGAGAACTTGATTATAAATATGGTTTAATTCCCAAACCAACGGGCGTAAATCAATACTGTACCTCGTACAGGGACACAATGACGCTACACACGACCAAGACATACGGATGACATCACAATAACCCACACTGACAGACAGACAAGACAGGACTTAAATACACAGACTAACGGCACGATCCGAAACAGGTGCGGGAGGATCACAGCTGATCTGCATGTCGTTGATTATTCCCCTCTCCGCTGGCAGGGGAACGTGCCAACACTGGCATAGAGATGACAGAAATGTCAGAGTCTTACAAGATTCTTTGTGCAAATACTTTCCAAAGCGGTTCTGTCATTGTTTTAAGCAACAGTTGACCAAGCTACAATGCTAAAAAAACAGAGACCTTTGAAATATAAATGTACAGATTTAAAAGTCCACAATACATCATCACAAAAGCTGAAAAATGTAGATAGAAAATGAGGTATCAAATTAGTTAGATATTTTTTTCAAATCAGTCCTTTAATTAGCTTTTTCTCCAACCTACACTATACATTTTTGATTTCCCATTGTACTGTATGTTGGTGAAGCAAATGAGTGCTGTCATACAAGACGTGTTATGTTTGCACAGAGAAGCTACCAGCTGTAGTCATTCAGGATCAATAACAAGTTAAGAGACCTTGGGCTTGACAAATCACAGGACCTTATGGAACTTTCTGCACCACGTCTTTAATATTATAAATTTATTTATATTTTTGACCCTGTATGTATAATGTTGACCCTGTGTTGATTACAGGCAACCTGTACTGAATAAAAACATGCGTCGTCTTTGCAGAATATGCACTGATTCTGTTGAAAGCAATCAGTGAATGCCAAGTATTGTCATAATTTACATTACTGTTCATGATGACTGTATCTAAACATCCAACTGAAACTGTATATTTCCTGACAGGGATTTTAAAACACAGACAGACACACACATACAGACACACACAGACAGACAGACACACACAGACAGACAGACAGACACACAGGCAGACACACACACACACATACTGAGGGATGGAGCACTATTCTACCAATATATTTTCTCTCATTTAGTTTTTTCATGATGATTGTGGAAAGCGTTGTCTAACATGTGACTAAATAGACTGAAGTCTGGTGACAAACATCATAGCATATGATTCACATGATCTCCATACTCAAACCAATCAGAGTGCCCATGTGGATGTGGGTGTTGCCATCCTGGAAAACACAGAATAATATTGTTTTATTTTTCTCTGTCTATCTTAATCCGAGATGTGCATTTTATAACATGGCAATGATACAAAGTTAATTACTTTATTCTATCATCTAGCACACCTGTATGAAAGTGTCTGCATTCCTTATGTTCCTTTTAGGTTTCATTTCTTTCTTAACTTCAGGAAAGGGAGTGTCTAAATGCACACGCATTTCCCAAGACAGGTGAACTGGAAGGCAGCCAATGAGTTTCGTCTATAACTGCACACACTGCTCAAACATTCACTTGTTTGCAGCGTTGTGGAAATATTCGAAAACCTCTATTTGTATGAATGCAGGTTACCTTATCGTGTTGGCTATTGTTTCAATTTTGATCCACTATTGCTCAGCAGAGACGGACGAGTGTGTTTATATAAGTCAGGAGTGTCTTTATATGTGACAATCAGGCTCACAAAGGCAGAGATCCTGTTTGTGGAAGTCAGGCTCGCTAAGGTAAGCTAAGTGCTACAATTCATGAACAATGTTAAGACCAAAGACCTCACTATTATGTCTGCATTTAAACAAATACCATTTTCTCATTGGCTAAATGTTTCTAGTTCCATTATAATTGTCATTCATATGTTAACACTACACATAAAAACACTTTAATCATAGACAATAGCATATTATACACACAAGTTTGACAGTTGTAAGATGATATTTGAGTTTAAAAGAAAACATAATCCAGTGAATATAGAAAAATGGGAAAAACCCAGAGTGTCCTTGAGAAGAGAGGATACACAATCCAGAAGGAGATAGAGAATGGTGTCATTGCTACTGACAAAGATGGTGACCTGTTTGTTATCAAAGAAATCAAACATGAGGTGAGTGGGCACTGATATTATAAAATACATGTGTGCACCAAGCACCAACGTACTTGTATTTGATTTCTTACGTTTCCTTTTTATCTGTATTTTATAAATGAAATATAAAAAAAAGCATTTAGACATTTTTTTTTGCTTCAACAGATTCAATCAGATTCAACCTCTGATGCTGAATACATATTGTCTGAAATTAGAAATCTACAGCTAATAGATCACCCTCATATTGCAAGATATAGAAACTATTTTCAAGGTAAATAAAATGTATTGGATATTTTTCAGTTTTGAGAAGTAGTTCGTGGTGGTTTATATACCGATTATATTCTGTAGTTAGCATTGATGAACATAGTATTATTTTCACACAAACTTTGTATTTTTACAGATGATAAAAGTTACTATGTAGTTATGGACCATTGTGAAGGTGGAGATCTCTCACAGAAGATAAGAGAGAGGATGGAGACTGGGAACCCATTCTCAGAAGAACAGGTGTTTCAGATAATATAATATTTCAGATCATTCGGCAAGTTCTTCTGTAGCTAAAGTCAACCTGGAAATCTATTCTATATCTCTATATCTAATAACTCCATTTCTTCTCAGATCATGGACTGGCTTGTTGAGATGTGTATGGCCATTAGGTATGTCCACGGCAATGGCCTTCTTCACAAAAACCTGAGACCAGAGGTAAGCACTGGCCATTCAAAGAGACCAAAATTATCGAATAGTTCTTGATGTTATTGAAGTTGGGAAATGATGCAGGAGAGCGTATTTTGTTAAAAAGCAGTAGGCTCAATTCAAACGCATGCGGCAGTGGATCTAGTCTGCTGGACCATCCTAACCCACCACACTGGTCTTTCATGTGGTTCTCAACACTCTCTAGTCTGCTGGACCATCCTAACCCACCACACTGGTCTTTCATGTGGTTCTCAACACTCTCTAGTCTGCTGGACCATCCTAACCCACCACACTGGTCTGTCATGTGGTTCTCAACACTCTCTAGTCTGCTGGACCATCCTAACCCACCACACTGGTCTGTCATGTGGTTCTCAACACTCTCTAGTCTGCTGGACCATCCTAACCCACCACACTGGTCTGTCATGTGGTTCTCAACACTCTCTAGTCTGCTGGACCATTCTTACCCACCACACTGGTCTTTCATGTGGTTCTCAACACTCTCTAGTCTGCTGGACCATCCTAACCCACCACACTGGTCTGTCATGTGGTTCTCAACACTCTCTAGTCTGCAGGACCATCCTAACCCACCACACTGGTCTGTCATGTGGTTCTCAACACTCTCTAGTCTGCTGGACCATCCTAACCCACCACACTGGTCTGTCTTGTGGTTCTCAACACTCTCTGCTGGCAACAAAATACATAACACACAAAAATTATATTGTGTAATTTTGCAGAACAATTATATTCAGTTAAAGTCTAAACTATCTTGAAATGTCTACATACACATAATAATTGTAAGTAGACAACCTCGGCAACATTCTCAGAAATTGTATGGGTTTAAAAAGGATTGCAGGCTAGTGTAAGATTTACAGCAAGTTTGATCACGAATGAGTTTCGAATTACAATGAGAGGCAGGGCGTCCTCTAATATTCAGGATTTACAGGGTAAAGTCAGCTGTCTAATTTATTTTCTTTGAATCCACTTATAGAGTGCGGTTACCTAATGCTTATAATTTTGCTGAGATTTGTCCCTGTACCAGTTCAAGACAGAAGTCACAAAAATGTTGAGCTACAAGTTTAACCTACAAATGACTCCCTCTAACTCCACTGGGAACGGCAATGACATGATTCACAATGTGTTGTTCTGGAAACCAGCCAATATATTCAATGTCAAAAGTATGTTATTGTCAAATGCAATTAATTTCATAGCGTAATTCTGAATAATGGAATCCTAATGACAAAGCATGCAACATTTACACAGATATAAAGATATATTGCAAGAATAACAACAGCCAAAAATAGCTGTGTATACAGAGGATATATAATCTGCACCCCCCTTAAAAAGCCTGGTTTTGTGATGTTGAAACGCCTGGTTTTTGTGATGTTAAAACGCCTGGTTTTTGTGATGTGAAAAAATGGGAGAAAGATAAATCATGTCAGAACTTTTTCCACCTTTAATGTGACCTATGATGTGAACAATTCAATTGAAAAACAAACTGAAACCTTTGAGGGGGATTTAAAAATAAACTCAACCTTACAACTAAGTGTGCACACCCTTAAACTAATACTTTGTTGATGCACCTTTTGATTTTTTGTTATAGCACACAGTCTTTTTGGGTTGGAGTCTATTAGCATGGTATATCTTGACTTGGCAATATTTGCCCACTCTTCTTTGCAAAAGCGCTCCAAATCAGTCAGATTGTGAAGACATCTCCTGTGCCAAGCCCTCTACAGATCACCCCACATATGTTCATTTGGATTCAGGTCCAGTCTCTGGATGGACCATTCCAAAATGTTAATCTTCTTCTGGTGAAGACATGCTTTTGTGTATTTGGATGTGTGCTTTGGGTCGTTGTCGTGCCGCAAGGTGAACTTCTTCTTTATCTTCTGTTTTCTAACGAAAGCCTGAAGGTTTTGTGCCACAATTGCCTGGTATTTGGAACTGTTCATAATGCCCTCCACCCTGACTAAGGCCCCATTTCCAGCTGTATAAAAACTACCCCAAAACATGATGCTGTCACCACCATGCTTCACTGTGGGTATGGTGTTCTTTTGGGGATGTGCAGTGTTGGATGTGCAGGGTTTGGAATACAGGGTGTGTGGATCCAGGAGAGGGCACAAGACGGTAGGTCACATTAACGATGGAAAAAGTTATTTTATCATAAGATTTATCTTTGTCTAATTTTTTCACATCACAAAAACCTGATATTTTAACAGTGGTCCGTATATGTTTTTTATCCACGGTATCCAGATACAAGGTAATGTGGTGTTCCTAACCCTACTATGTCAACAGTATACAGTGGTGTGAAAAAGTATTTTTCTCCTTCCTGATTTCTCATTTTATTGTATGTTTGTCAAATGTAAATTTTTCACATCATCAAACAAATTTAAAGTTAGTCAAAGATAACACAGTTTAGGATAAGAAATACATTTCAACAGATGGGAGTCTATGAAGAGTGATTTATATACTACTAATGATCAAGGGAATTGTGTTACAGTTGTAAGTTAAAGAACATGATCTAAAACACAGCCTTTAGGTAGTATAATTAACTGTATTATATAAAGTGAAAAGTTCTATGTTGTTTCTAATAAACAATAATTTGTTTTTTTTTCAAAACAGAATATCTTTCTCACTAAATCTGGAACACTTTGTTTGGGAGATTTTGGATCAGTCACTGAAAAGTGTGGTACTTTTTTGATAACATTAATAACAATTATTATTTATTCTAGTACAGCAGAGTTTCATCCTGTTTGATGATTTAATTCTGTGTTTTCCTACCAGTGCTAAACGATCTTCAGAGAATGGAGCATTGAGCTACATAAGTCCAGAGATTCTGAAAGGGGAAATACATAACACCAAAAGGTAGGTTGAACATGTAAACCTAACATAATTATAATTGTTGTAACCCTGTGATAACATTACCATTCCAAAATGTGGGGTCATTACAGTGTAAAAATGGTTAGTCTTGCAAAATGACCTTTGCTGCTAGAAATGGCTGACTTTCATTGGAATCTCTACATAGATATACAGAGGCCCATTATCAGCAACCATTACTCGTGTTTGCTAATGCACGTTCACCGTTTTGATCGGATCATTACAAACATTTTTGATTTAGTTGATTAGATACTCCAGCAGGCCATACAATTACAAAAACAACCAGGGGATTAGTCCCAAAGTAAAGGGTCCGGAATACAGGGTGTTCGGATCCAGGTTCACTAGTGATCAGAATTCAGGTGATTGGGATCTGTGATGTGAGCTGCATTCAGAAGTGGAATGTCTAGTCTAGATTGAGAAACAGATATCTTACAGGTCCTCAACTGGCAGATTAATAAATAGTACCCCGCAAAACACCAATCTCAACCTCAGTGGTTGTAGATAGAGTTGCAAAAAAAAACAAAGTCTCAGATTGTCCAATTAAAAAATATATACTTCAATGGGCACTCAGATACTGGATGTAAGAAGAACTCTTCAGACACTCCAGATACTGTCCATGAAATGTAACTATATACTAAACTTTAACACTAAAAGCGCAGAGGCACAGACACCCATCTCTTTTGCGATTTGGGTAACTTGATCCATGCATGTTTTGAATGGGTGTGACGCCGACTGAGTCTCACAGCCGGCGGAGTGTGTGTGTGTGCGGATGAAAGGAGGCAGGTACAGGATCCGTGGCGTTGATGAGGTTTTATTATATCTCTTTCAACGCAACTAAGGACGTACACACTCGTACGAAAAAACAACAAAACGAGCGACACAGCGCTTTAAGGTTAAGACCCCACAACTAGGGCTTAATGTGTCTTCCAGACACTCAACAATAACAATATAACGCCGGGTGGCGTGTACACACGTAAAACAGGAAACAATACCACACGAGGACATGGCCCAACAGAGGAAGCCTATATAGGAGACTAATGGGGAATGAACACCAAGTGTGCAATAGACAGGACTAGACAAAGTGACTAATGAGGGGGCGGCGACCGCTAATATGTCGGCGACGACGATCGACGAAACCCGCCACCAGAGGGCAGTGGAGCTGCGCTAGAGGGATTCCTCACAATGGGAGGATGTTGATGACACACAATGACCAGTAGATGGCAAATTGCTAAGCCTCCTGGCAAATGAATATAGATGGCCAACATGTGTACACTGTAATTGAATAAGAACACATATATTTAAGCCTTTATGGTGTCATAAAGGATGGTCGCACTGACAATGGCTCCGCATTCACTACGTAGTTTTGTGTTATTTACTTTTCTTAGTGTTTCTATTTTTTGTACATGCTGCACTGTCACTCATACAATATGATCGACAAGCACTTTTGAACATTCGCTCATCACTGGATTCTGACTTTTTCTCTACTTTCTCTACTAACCAAAGTAGCTGCGGGAACTCTTTTGTCCTACCGCCGTTGGGTCTACTGACAACACGCCGACAGAGGAGGAGGAAGAAGAGAGGCAAACGTGCCGGAATACTCTGCCGATCCCGGACCAGATACTGCAACCCACCGTTACCGAGCATTCTACTGGCCAACGTTCAATCCCTGGACAATAAAATGGACGAACTACGCGCACGGATTAACTTTCAGCCAGACATGGCAAACTGCTGTGTTTATGCGTTTTCTGAGACCTGGTTAAATCCTCGGATTCCTGACTCCGCTATGACTCCTCCTGGCTTCACCATCTACCGGCAGGACGTCGGAATCAGGCAAGAGGGGAGGCGGGGGGTCTGTGTTATGGTTAACTCTCGCTGGGCTACAGATGTTACAATTATATCATCAAACTGTAACCCGGACCTGGAACATTTAACTGTAAAAGTTTGACCCTTCTACCTCCCACGGGAATTCAGCTCCACCATTATCACAGCAGTCTACATACCCCCGCAGGCGCATAAAACGTGCGCGCTGGATGGACTATATGATGTTATTAATGGACTTGAAAATGGCCACCCTGAGGCTGCATTTGTTGTTGTTGGGGATTTCAACAGGACAAATATTTAGAGGTTCTACCCAAATTCTTTCAACACATTACCATACCGACCCGGGGGGATCAGACTCTTGACCATTGTTATTCACTAATTAGGAACAGTTACAAACCCCGCCCCCGGCCTGCATTTGAAAAGAGCGATCACTCGTCCATTCTTCTCCTACCAACCTACAGACAAAGGCTAAAGCAGGAAAAAAACGGTTCTCAGGGCAGTTCAGCGCTGGAGTGAGGAATGCAGCGAGACCCTCCAAGACTGCTTTGAGGCTACTGACTGGCAGATGTTTTGGGAGGCAGCAAATGGGGATATTAATGAACACACCGACTCCGTCTCAGCTTACATCACAAAGTGCATCAATGATGTTGTCCCAAGGGTCAATGTCAGGACCTTCCCCAACCAAAAGCCCTGGTTTAATGGCAATGTCCGTGCGAAGCTCAAAGCACGGTCATCTGCCTTTAGCTCTGGGGACCCGGAGGCCTTGAGGAGATCCAGATACGACCTACGGAGGGCCATCAGAGATGGTAAAAGGGATAACAGGGATAAGTTGGAGTCCAACTACCACAGCTCTGACCCCAGACGCATGTGGTGTGCCTTGCGACAAATCACTGACTACAAAGGGAGTAGTAGTAGTGATGCTTGTCCCGCCGGCTCTCTCCCTGACGAGCTCAACACCTTCTATGCACGGTTTGAGATGGCTAATACAACTCCTGCGACGAGGCTTACTGAGGACCAGGACGTCTGCACAATGTCCCTGGACACGGCTGATGTGGGAGAGTCTTAAAAAAAGTCAACCCTCGGAAGTCACCAGGGCCAGATGGCATTCCAGGCCGTGTTCTCAGGGGGTGCGCTGACCAACTAGCAGAGGTTTTCACCTCTATATTCAACATCTCCCTGACTCACTTAATTGTCCCCTCCTGCTTCAAGCAGACCACCATTGTCCCTGTGCCAAAAAAACCTGCCATCATCTGCCTGAATGACTACCGTCCTGTAGCACTGACCTCTATCATCATGAAGTGCATCGAGCGGCTGGTCAGAACACACATCTGCTCCTACCTCCCTGACACCTTAGACCCCCTTCAATTTGCATACCGCCACAACAGATCTACGGACAAGGCCATCGCCCTGACCACACACACAGCCCTCTCCCATCTGGAAAAAGCCAACACTTACGTGAGGATGCTATTCGTGGACTACAGCTCAGCATTCAACACTATTGTGCCCGCCAAGCTCATTCCCAAGCTCAGGACTCTGGGTCTCAACACCTCCCTGTGCAACTGGATCCTGGACTTTCTGACGGGCAGACCTCAGGTGGTGAGAATGGGCAATCTTTCATCCTCTGCCCTGACCCTGAGCATCGGAGCCCCGCAGGGTTGCGTATTCAGTCCCCTGCTGTACTCTCTGTTTACGTATGACAGCTTGGCCACACACAGCCCCAACGTCATCTTCAAGTTTGCTGACGATGCCACCATCCTTGGTCTCATCTCCAACAATGATGAGACAAAATACAGAGAAGAGGTTAAAAACCTGGCTACATGCTGCCAGGACAACAATCTCTCTCTTAACGTCGGGAAAACTAAGGAGATGATCATCGACTTCAGGAAGCGGCAGGGGGGGAACACACCCCCATACACATCGATGGAGCTGAAGTGGAGAGTACCTGTCTTCAAGTTCCTCGGTGTGTTCATCAGTGATGACCTCACAGTGTTCAGGCAAGCCGACTCGGCAGTGAAAACTGCCCAAAAACGCCTATACTTCCTGAGGAGACTCAAGAAGTTCGGTATGGCTAAAAAGACACTGAGCAACTTCTACAGCTGCACCATCGAGAGCATTCTGTCAGGCTGCATCACTGCTTGGTACGGGAGCTGCACTGCTGCTGACCGCAAGGCCCTACAGAGGGTCGTAAAGACTGCAGAATGCATCATTGGCTGTCACCTCCCTCTGTTCATATCATCTACCAATCACGATGCCTCAGGAAAGCCAGGAACATCATCAAAGACATTAACCACCAAGGCCATCATTTGTTCACCCTACTCCCATCTGGTCGACGTTACCGTAGCATCGGTAAACGCACTTCCAGACTAAAGGACAGTTTCTACCCTCAGACTATTAGGCTCCTCAACCAGTAACACTGTTTTACCTATTCATGTTTCCACCACCGGCACCAGATCACTTCTATTGAAATGTTTAAGTATTTAAGGTCTGCATACTGGCCATACACACTCCATTATGTATATAGTGTAACTAGCATATTCTGAATATACATTACTACTGGCACTAGATCACTTTCTTTACAGTATTTAAGTATTTATGGTCTGCACTCTGTACATATTCTGACTCATTATGCACATTTTGTAGTTATGTATAGTCTATATACTGTTGTAAATTGTTTTTTATCCTTTAATTTTATTATTCTTCTAACTACGTAGTTGTTGCTTGCCATGTCTTAAGAATTTCATTCTACAGACTGATGCAAGACACTCTGTATATATGACAATAAAACTTTGAATCTTGAATCTTGAATTGAATCTATGGTGAGTCTCTCCAATATGAGAGAAGAGTAAAATCTTTCTCTTGGATGCGCCGCTTTCCTCGTCATGCCTCTTTGGGGACTAAATTGACCTGGTCATTAAGAGGTTCCACCAAGAGATGAGAGGGGCAGCGAGTTTGATAAATTCCTTCCCCTTCGACGCCACGTCTCTGGGGCTGCCGCCCGTCGACGAGCACGGCACACCGGGCACAGCAGAAACAGAGACCCTGTCGCCATTGCTGTCAGGGTGCAGAGGGTGGTCCCCACCAGGAGAGGCAGGTGTTCACCTCACCATACGGTGCCCGCTCTCTCCTGGTGCCCTCAGGGACACGCGCTATTGGCCCCGCCTTTTTGCTGGGGCGTATTTGGTCCCAGCGAGCATTATCTCGAGGGGTGCTCGCCCCCCTCGGGGGGGGTTGTCAGGAGCTACAAGACAAGTGTTCCACTGCTGGTGTGCCATTACAGGGCGCTGTGTCTGTAGGTCCAAGTATTCCAGAGGCCAGCCTCGAGGGGCTGGTACCCTTAGTAGATTTTTTGGCAAAGTGGAAAACCCTTCCAAATGTATCTCAATGGGTCCTGCAGACAATCGAGAAAGGTTATGCCATTCAATTAAGGGCTCGTCACCCTCGATTCAGAGGGGTCCTGCCCACAGTGGTGGACCCCGAGCAGGCTCTGGTAATGGAACAAGAAGTGCCGACTCTTCTGCGAAAGGAGGCTATAGAAGGGGTTCTTACACCCAGCAGGGAGTCGGGCTTTTACAGCCGCTACTTTGTAGTTCCAAAGAAGGATGGGGGATTACGTCCGTTTCTAGATCTACGACTGTTGAACGGTTCAGTGGCGAAGCTCAGCTTCAAGATGCTCACTCTCAGACAGATTGTATCACAAATCAGGTTTGTCACTGGTTTGTCACAATAGATCTAAAGGATGCTTACTTCCGTGTGCCTATCATTCCACAACACAGGCAGTTCCTGAGGTTCGCTTTCGGGGGCAGAGCGTACCAATATAGGGTTCTTTTGTTCGGCATGGCTCTCTCTCCCCGAACTTTTACAAAATGTGTGGATGCTGCTCTAGCACCGTTGCGTCTCCAGGGCATCCGCATTTTGAATTATATCAACGATTGGTTGATTATAGCTCCTTTGGAGCTTCAAGCGGCTCGACATCGAGATGTTGTTCTTGCCCACATCGTTGCAGAGGACCACTTTTCTGGGCGTGGGATTCGACCACCATGCGGGCATGTTGTCCCCTGTTCGTGTGGCTTCGATCCTCACAGCCGTCAAACAGGCCAAGCTAGGTCAGTCACTCACTGTGAAACAGTTTCAGAGACTGTTAGGTCTGATGGCTGCAGTGCCCAACGTGATACCTTGCGGCCTGTTGTACATGAGACCGCTGCAGTGGTGGCTCAGAGCCAAGGGGTTCTCCCCGAGGGGAAACCAGCTCCACTTCATCAAAGTCACGAGGCATTGTCTGCACGCCCTGGCAATGTGGAAAAAGCCTTGGTTCTTATCCCAAGGGCCCGTGCTGGGAGCACTCTGTCGTCGTGTGACGCTAACGACAGATGCCCCCCTCAAAGGCTGGGGGGCGATCATGAGTGGTCGCCCAACTCGGGGGTTGTGGCAAGACCAGCATCTCTCTTGGCACAAACTGTCTAGAAATGTTGGCTGTGTTTCAGGCTCTGAAACACTTCCTCCTAGACCTGATGGGCCGTCATGTTCTTGTCCGGTCAGACAACACATCGGTGGTTTCCTACATCAAACATCAGGGTGGTCTGCGCTCACACCTGCTATGCAAGCAGGCTTGCCAGATCCTTCTGTGGTCCCACGGGAAGCTCAGTTCCTTGAGAGCGATTTATATCCCAGGGTACCTAAATCTGGGGGCAGACATCCTGTCGAGGCAGGGGCCGAGACCCGGGGATTGGAGACTCCATCCCGAAGTGGTAGAGCTCCTTTGGAGACATTTCGGTCGTGCCGAGGTAGACCTATTTGCATCCAGAGAGACGTCACACTGTCCACTGTGGTTCTCGCTAACTCATCCAGCCCCGCAAGGGGTGGATGCCATGGTACAGGCATGGCCGAGGGCATGTCTGTATGCTTTTCCCCCGGTTGCTCTGCTCCCAGGAGTTCTGGAGAGGGTCCGTCAGGACGGGGTCAGTCTACTGCTGGTAACCCGTGCTGGCCGGCCCGAGTGTGGTTTGTGGACCTGATATCTCTCCTCCCCGGTTCTCCTTTGGAGATCCCGACCAGAAGGGACTTGCTCTCTCAGGCGAGCAGGTCGATCTTTCACCCCCGCCCAGAGCTATGGAACAGGGGTTCGTGTGGTTTCACCATCTTGACATTGGCTCTACGCCTGGGGCACAGGTGCGTTCGTCAGAATGTGCGCTTTGACTTCACACGACCGACACTGGCTCGTATGGTGAAGTGGGTATTGGCGTTCCCACAGCGTTTTCACGCAGCTCGAAGTTCCCTGATAGGGAACGTCTCCGGTTACGTATTAGTGATGGCCGGTTCGTGAACGAATCGTTCTTTTGAACCGGTTCTTTTCAGTGAACCGGTTGAACCAGTACACTAAATCGGACTGAATCGTTTAAAACAGCGATCAATAAATAAAAAGTTACTCACTTTTCATTCATGACAGTCCCTGCGACTTGAAATAAATAATATACCGGAGAAGAATATGTTACTCCAGTAACTCCCAACAGTTTAATGAACTGAACTGAGACATGTTATGTTGTCCTGAGAGAAGTGATGAGCATTGAGGCAGCACGTCACGTGAGCACGAGCAGCTGAGCTGACGGACTGAGCATGCGCCCACTGAGCATGCGTAAACAACACAGAGGCTCTCGAAAAAAAGCGGGGTGTTCGACTCGGTCGGTGTATGACATAGAAGTATCGCGAAAGCGATTACAGAGCAGATAGGCTCCATATGCCTTCTAAACGCTCTCGCGGTATTTTGATGTTTCTTTCGGACGCGTCCGACATACTGAGAACCGAAATGCAAACGAAAACGCAAATTCAGCATGCGTGCCGGACGAAATGCATGGTACTTTATTATTCGGTTGCAAACCAAAAAGGTTTACAAAATAAAAGATATTGGAAATGTTTATTACTTGCTTGTCAGAAGCTAAATAGGCTTATTGTGTTTTGGGGTGCTTTATCGTTTCCTGGTTGCAACATCACCCGCCTATTACGTTCCGTCTCGCCATTGGGCTGATTTCTTACGTGCTTCATGACGCAATCACGCAGAGCGTTCCCACAGCGTTTTCACGCAGCGTCTCGTTCCCTTCAGGGAACTAAGGTTACATACATAATCGGAGGCGTTTGTTTCTCCAAATGACTGAGAACCTCCAAGTCATTTCAGGTGCTTCAAATTAGTGACAAGTAACCAGCTTGCTCCTGCTGGTGCGCTCTGGGAATTGTATTTTTTTAAAGACATTCCTGAGATTCAGCTCAACAGTCGCCACACATAATATTGACACTGGGTACAAATTCTGAAATTTTTACTCACTTTTGTTGCCAGCGGTTTGGACATTAATGGCTGTGTGTTGAGTTATTTCGAGGCAACTGCAAATGAACACTGTTATACAAGCTGTTCACTCACTACTTTACATTGTAGCAAAGTGTCATTTCTTCAGTGTTGTCACATGAAAAGATATAATATATAAAATGTTTACAAAAATGAGAGGGGTGTACTCACTTTTGTGAGATACTGTATATAGCCTAACTGATCGTGATTTGGTGCAATAAGCTATTGATAATAGTTGATAAAAAATATATATTATGTAAAGACAATCAAATTTTATACAATACGTTTTTGTTTGTACAGATACATGTGTGTAGCCTATTGGAGCAAACTGACATAGATACGTAAGGATAATATATTATGATTTTTAATACGCAATAGACACTTTATTGTGTAAGGTAACAGTAGCGCTAAACATCCCAGGTACCCTTAAACATCATAGGGTTTGCTTGCTTGAATAGGGCAATTTGAGACCTTTCCTTTTCACAAGGAATGTCCCTTTATTGAAGAAATGTAAACTGACAATTCAGGTAAATGGCTTGCCAATCCCATTGCCATTCCCATGATTGCCTATTCACATGTAAATAAAAATAAAGAAAGCACTGTATTCTTTATACTACTGTCAGAGGTCTAAATATGTCCCTGATTAAAGGTTTACAATGAGCAAATGGAATGGGAATGGCGTTGTAGCCCAGATCAGAATACCACTGGTCCACGCTGTGGATCAATTTGATGTTGTTTTAATAAACACAAAATGTGCTATTGTAAAAAAATGACTTGAATGGTTGTGCATGTTTGGGTCGAAGATAATTCATGCTGAACTCACCAAAAATATGATCATTTATATTCATTATTATTGATACAATGTGAAAAATCTATATATTATCCATTGCCTAGCCTCTATAACTTACCCATGATACAATGTGGTTTTGTTCGACTTGGCCTATGACACCATCGACTGAAGCAGTGAATTGTAAGCATCTTGCACCAACTTGCACAGTGAGATGATTACTTCCATGAATGGAACTAGAAGCATCTGGACATGATCCAAATGTCTCATATCTAGATGTTTGAAATATAGTTTATATTCTCTGTCAACAAGGAGTTATGGCCGTAGTGGTGCGTAGATTGTCCCTGCAGATAATATATTTAAATTATGTCTGAAACACGTCATCCTCTGTTTATCCAGAAAGCATCATATAAATGGCCTCTACAATATTAACATATTCATGTATTTGACCTTCTGCAGTGATATCTGGTCCCTGGGGTGTGTGCTGTATGAGTTGTGCACGCTTCAGTCTGCAGTAAGTTATACTTCCATCTCAATGTTTGTCACTTTGAAATGCAAACAGCTACAATAAAGTAACACATATTTCCTTACAGTTTACAGCAGAGAGCACAGTCAAGCTTATCTCCAAAATATTAGCTGGTCCTTACCCATCTCTCCCAGAGTGCTTCTCACCTGAGCTCCGGGACCTTCTATGTGACATCTTCCAACAAGACCAATCCATTAGGCCTTCACCTAAGGACATCCTGGCAAAACCCTTCATTATTAGTTTCCTCACAAGAAAGGTTTGCTATACAAGACAACATTACATAATTTATTTGGTCATATGTTTGTTTTTGTTCATTTACTCATAATTCTGAAATTAGTCTGAATCAGTGTAAATTAATTGTTTTGGTAGAGTGAAATTATTGTCAAGGGACTGCAGCAAGATTTGGACAAGCTGAGAAAGCTGGCTGATGGCTTGGAGCGTGTGCACCAGGGCACCACTATAGGCAGTCTGACAGGAGGTGTTATTGGGGTGGCTGGAGGAATCACGTCCATTGTGGGGCTCATCTTAGCTCCCTTCACTCTGGGAGCCTCCCTGATCGTCACTGGGGTCGGTATTGGGGTGGCTGTTGCTGGTGGAGCCACAGCTGGAGTATCCAACATAACCAACATGGTCAATCAGTCTACAGACCGACAAGCCATCAAAAACATCATCAAGGAGTTCCAGGAGAAGATGAACTCTGTGGTCATGTCTATACAAGACATCGCTGAGGGTTTGGAGACACTGATTGTGAGTGGCTCTTTTGACACAAGAAGTGAGAACTTCGATGCTGGGAAACTGTTGGGTGTTGGCACAAAAGTTGGGAGGGGCCTAGGGGCCATTCCAGAGCTCGTCCGATTGCTCCAAGTGGTCAACATTGGCAAGGTTGTAGCCCAAACCACCAGAGTAATGCGTGTGGCAGAAGTGGCAACAGGAATATTCTCAGCTTTTTTTATAGCAGTTGATGTGTTCTTCATCGCCATGGATGCCAAAGAGATCTACAACATCCGACAGGCAAAAGCTATTGAAGAGTCTGTTGATACCAGTCGTTTGGAAGTGATGGACACTGACTCCACCATGGAGCTGAATCCTGAATGTGAAGAACCAGTGGCTGAAACCAAGACTGAGATTAAATCAGAAACCATGAAGTTCATCCATACGATCAGACAGACAGCTGATCAGCTACAGGAGGGCCTTAATGAACTGAGTGACATCCTCTCATTTATTCCACAAATATAGGACCAATACTTGGACAGCTTAAACTGTACATTGTTGAAGTGATTTTATATTATGTAAACACAAGAAAGAGGAGATTTAATTACAAGTAGAATCAATGTTTATTTTAAACCTTGACTAGCTTATAGTGTACAATAATTCTCATTCACTCTCTACATAAAGTGATGATGGTTTTTGTTACAGAAAAAGCTAGGCACATTATATAGCTAGCTCACTTAACTGAAACAATAATGTTCTCATACTAGTTTGGTAGGTAAAGGGTCATTCAACCTAGATGTATTTTTTGGTGAAATTCTACATAGTAGAAGAGTTCTTGGAGGCACATTGAGTATTTTTTTTCACAACGAGACATTATTTACTGGATCTAGCATACATAGCATTATCCAACTTCATGAAATGAAACTTTGCGTCCCAAGCCAAAATATCATCAATGCAAGCAGAAACCTACTCCAATGTCAAACGTGTTAGGAAACCTGTTAGGATGGTATACTTTCTGCAGTAATTTTTTGTTTGTGTTTTATGTATACACATGCATGGTGACAGGCAATTTATTCCGAATGCTATTTATGTGTGCTTGACAACGGTCACATATTGGAATCTCACATATAGTTATTAAAATGATATAACTTTTTTTGCACTACATGTACATCTACCTTTTGTAGAAGGCTCTGTTCTATACTTTACAAAATATTAACAATCTTGTCGCTAATAATTACCATTAAAATACATTGATGGAATGTTCAAGAATAGAGTGTGAAAGCTGCTCACTTTGAATAAGTTGAGAACGTTTGTAAACTGACGCTGCTCCTACAGTTTCAGGTCCACACACACAAATGTCATATCAACATGTTCAGCTATTAGTGCTGTCACTACAAATGTCATTATATAAGCCATCACATGAAAAGTTGTATGTTATGCCCATTTGTTTCCAACTCACACCTCCCATAGACAGCCATTGTAAGCCTTGGAATCCAGCATCTAGGATTGCGTGGCTAGATAGTACATTTTTGCCTGTTTGTAAACTGTGATAGCGCCTACAGTTTTGAAGTTACAGAGACCGTTGTCAAGCACACATAATTATTATAATTATAATTAATAATTAATTATTATAATTATGCAAGAGTTGATCTTGAAACTGAGTACGGGAAATCGCTAAACTAAACTATGACGTAAACTATGGTTACACAAGACACACACACAGACCAAATTGATTACTTTACAGTTAATTGATTCACCTTTTCCCATTGTATTAGTCATGCTATGGCTTTCTAAACACAATCCACAGTTGTCTTGCCCTCAGAGAACAATGACGGGTTGGTCACGGGAGTGTCAGGGGAGGTGTCTTGGTGTCAGTCGATGCGACGTCAGTGGAGAGTCCAGACAATTGTTTCTATGTTACGTGTCAGGTTGTCGCAGTGTTGTTTCCCTTTTCCTCCATTTGGAGGTTTTCAATTATATGCTCAGTGTCATGCTGTTTATTGTGTTTCTATAAGTACCAGTGTGTAATGTTATTAATCGTTACTATTGTGGCGTGGGACTTTGATTAAATCACCACCAAACGCCAGCTGATTGTGTTCCTGCTCCATTCTTTTGCACCTACACTACATTAGACGTCAAGTCAAATGTATTTATTAAGCACATTTAAAAAGTAACCAAGGTTACGCAAAGTGCTGTACAACGATTGAATGCGTGATACAATGGATAAAAAGTACATGAAACAATTACAGGCAGAACAAATTAATACACAAGTGTCTCACGCCTGATTGTGAGTGGAAGTTTATTCCATAGTCTAGGGCCCACGACCGAGAATGCACTGTCACCCTTCAACTTCAGGTGAGAAAACGGAATATCTCAGAGAATCTGATCTGATGACCTCAGAGTCCTGGAGGAGTACGACTTTAGAAGATCATAAATGTATGTATGAGTCCAATCGTGCAGTGCCTTAAATACAAGTAACAAAATCTTAAAATCAATTCTATAATTGACTGGCAGCCAGTGAAGGGAGGCCAATGTCGGAGAAATATGGTTCCTCTTTTTGGCACCAGTCAGCAGTCCAGCAGCCGCATTTTGAACAAGCTGTAATCGTGCTAAGCCTGAATGGCAAGTGACGAGACAGTGTTGATCTCCCTCGCCATACAAATAGATTCTAGGAAGTCAATTTACTTCAATCATTGATGGAGTGTAATATTTTCTGTTCCCTTATGATATTTGTTTCATTAGGATTTACAGTGCATATTAAAAGTCTACACACCATTAATGAAACATATGTGATGAGATATCCACATTTAATAAATCAATAAATAAAAAATGTAATAGAAAATAAAACTGCAAAAAGCATCAATTTGAGTAACTCTGTGAGTAAAACTAAACCTTCCCAGAGTAATTGCGGTTGACTGGTGTCCCTTGGTTGATGCTTAGTAAAGTGCGTGGAGGTTTTCCGGCTTGTTGGGCCCTGTACAGCCCTGTACCGATTTATGCTGCTGAATGTTTGTAAAATAATTTTGTGAGTTACAACTTTGTTGTAAAAAGGGCTTCATTAAATACATTTGACTGATTTACCTGTATAATAAATCAACAGCATAGGGATGCACCTTGATCAGGATACGGAAATGTACCTCTCAATTACAATCAATAGACAAAACATAAAACTGGCAAGGTAAACCACATGAAAATAACCATAAATTATGTTTGAGATTGGCTTAGTCAACTGTCATATACCTTAGCTTGGTATCCATAACATAGCTCAATTACTTGTCAGGACACATGCCTTTTCTAATTGAGTCATTGAATTAAAAATGCAGAAGTGGCATTGAACATCAAGTGTCGACATAGCCTAACTGAATCAGGTCTGATGCTGAATGTAGGATTGTAGTTAGGAGTTGTATTGTGGGAATTGTGTTAGATCTTTTGCAATATAGTTATGACCATCTGCTGTCTAATTTACGATGACAGATATATACAGACATATTTATTAGTTGTAAAATATATTTTACCCTCACTGTACATTCAACAGGTTGTTTTTGACTGTGAAAAGCCACATATACTGGTAGTGCACTACAGTAAGTTGATACCACTTATTTGTCACAAATCCAGGTGAGGTGTATAAAGAGGAAGGACAGAGTCCGGTTAAATGTAGCAGATCATTTCTTTTTTTGTTGTTTTAACTGCTTCACAGAAACCGCTAAATCATAAATGTACCAACGTACATAACAAAATAAACAAAGGTGTGACGCAGTGCAGACAGAACTTCTAGGAAGGCACGATCAACAAACACAACCTCTCACAGTACGGACATGTAACCTTTCTAGACATGACAGCCCAAATACGAGGAACTGATATACTGTACTAATCAGGGAAATAGACACCCGGTGTGTGTATCACGGGACGAGACACAGCCATGTGGAGGTAGACTGGCCTCCGAGGAAGTTCAGACATTAGTCAAATAAAGAAAGGGGAAATAGGAACTGAATGACTAATTTGTTCTATCTCACCACCCCCATAATCCTTTTTCTGAATGTGTATTATGTTCATGACAAGTAGACCAGAAACAAATATATTAGTGTGTGTGTATGAAAGATGAGGGCCCTTCTTTTCTTTTTGTCTCCAAGAAAGAGGGGTTGTAGAGATGATGTCTGGTGAATTGATCTACTCAAATCTAATATTCAGTGAGACTCAGAAACAATCTCCTGGAAAAAAAGATGACATTTCTAAAGGTGAATCTCTTTTTTCTTTATTATCCTTTATAAATATTCATAACAATACATATTGATAAAGATGTTTACGCTGAAATATATAATCGCTAACTGGATACCTCAATGAAATAAAGCAGGAAGTTAGGAAAAAAGGTGTCTGTTGTTTAGACTCGGTTTTATAGTTTTATACAGTATAATATTGACTCCATAACTGGGTAACAGTTTTATACAGTATAATATTGACTCCATAACTGGGTAACTCAGTTTTATACAGTATAATATTGACTCCATAACTGGGTAACTCAGTTTTATACAGTATAATATTGACTCCATAACTGGGTAACTCAGTTTTATACAGTATAATATTGACTCCATAACTGGGTAACTCAGTTTTATACAGTATAATATTGACTCCATAACTGGGTAACTAAGTTTTATACAGTATAATATTGACTCCATAACTGGGTAACTCAGTTTTTCTCAAGCCACTGCTTGAATTAATTGTTTCTTGTTTTATTGAGTTCCAGGCTGTATTTCTCCATTAACCTTTTGTGAAAACTGCTTATATCCAAATATTTGATCAAATGAACTTGAATAGTTGAATTTATTTGTTACATTTTAGTGAAAAGAAGGAATCTTTCAGTTGGGATCAATATCAGCTTTTTAACATGTGTTTACAGTAGTGGTTCTATAATCTTTCCTATGAAACCCACATAAGTTTCCAGTTTGGTGTAGCCCTTTTACCTATTCATGGGATGAGATGCATTGCTTAAAATATTAAATCAAGTGCGCCATCTCTGGAATAGATTTCCAAATTATATTTCCAAGGTCCGTGAACAGAGTCTGAACAACAACAATTAGTAGCATAGCACTTTTACTCTAATGTTGGACCCTTTAGTGAAATGATTGTCATCTGCGTAGAGCCCAAATACAATACATTGGGGGCATTGCTCAGATTTAGAATGAATTTTAGATAAAATAAAACGCTATTTGGTGTGGGTTCAACTGAGAAATAATTTAAAATCAATATTAATCTTCCTTATTCTGTAACCATAGCAGTAACAGAACGAGAGGAGGATGTCACATACTCCGATATCAGAACTGGAGCCAACCTGCAAGTGCATGCTGGGAAAGGTGTGTGTGTGTGATCCATGTCTAGTGTATGTGTACATGTAGGGACATAAATATCTGAATAATAAGCCTTATGGTTCAGGGGTTGGGTTTAATACCTGAATAATAAGCCTTATGGTTCAGAGGTTAGGTTTAATACCTGAATAATAAGCCTTATGGTTCAGGGGTTAGGTTTAATATCTGAATAATAAGCCTTATGGTTCAGGGGTTAGGTTTAATACCTGAATAATAAGCCTAATATGGAATTAAGCCTTATGGTTCAGGGGTTAGGTTTAATACCTGAAATAAGCCTTATGGTTCAGAGGTTAGGTTTAATACCTGAATAATAAGCCTTATGGTTCAGGGGTTAGGTTTAATACCTGAATAATAAGCCTTATGGTTCAGGGGTTAGGTTTAATACCTGAATAATAAGCCTTATGGTTCAGGGGTTAGGTTTAATAAGCCTGTAATAAGCCTTATGGGGGTTATAATACCTGAATAATAAGCCTTATGGTTCAGGGGTTAGGTTTAATACCTGGTTCATGGGGGTTAGGTTTAATATCTGAATAATAAGCCTTATGGTTCAGGGGTTAGGTTTAATACCTGAATAATACTGAATAATAAGCCTTATGGTTCAGGGGTTAGGTTTAATACTTGAATAATAAGCCTTATGGTTCAGGGGTTAGGTTTAATATCTGAATAATAAGCCTTATGGTTCAGGGGTTAGGTTTAATACTACCTGAATAATAAGCCTTAGGGGGTTGGTTATGGTTCAGGGGTTAGGTTTAATATCTGAATAATAAGCCTTATGGTTCAGGGGTTAGGTTTAATATCTGAATAATAAGCCTTATGGTTCAGGGTTAGGTTTAATATCTGAATAATAAGCCTTATGGTTCAGGGGTTAGGTTTAATACCTGAATAATAAGCCTTATGGTTCAGGGGGTTAGGTTTAATACCTGAATAATAAGCCTTATGGTTCAGGGGTTAGGTTTAATATCTGAATAATAAGCCTTATGGTTCAGGGGTTAGGTTTAATACCTGAATAATAAGCCTTATGGTTAAGCCTTATGGTTCAGGGGTTAGGTTTAATATCTGAATAATAAGCCTTATGGTTCAGGGGTTAGGTTTAATATTTAATACCTGAATAATAAGCCTTATGGTTCAGGGGTTATGGTTCAGGGGTTAGGTTTAATATCTGAATAATAAGCCTTATGGTTCAGGGGTTAGGTTTAATATCTGAATAATAAGCCTTATGGTTTATGGTTCAGGGGTTAGGTTTAATACCTGAATAATAAGCCTTATGGTTCAGGGGTTAGGTTTAATACCTGAATAATAAGCCTTATGGTTCAGGGGTTAGGTTTAATATCTGAATAATAAGCCTTATGGTTCAGGGGTTAGGTTTAATACCTGAATAATAAGCCTTATGGTTCAGGGGTTAGGTTTAATACCTGAATAATAAGCCTTATGGTTCAGGGGTTAGGTTTAATACCTGAATAATAAGCCTTATGGTTCAGGGGTTAGGTTTAATACCTGAATAATAAGCCTTATGGTTCAGGGGTTAGGTTTAATACCTGAATAATAAGCCTTATGGTTCAGGGGTTAGGTTTAATACCTGAATAATAAGCCTTATGGTTCAGGGGTTAGGTTTACCGTAACACATGGATATGTGCAGAACAGGATTAGCATTAGACATGTCCAGATATGTTTGGAGTTATAAGTCCAGTTTCACAAACACCAATTAGGTATTGTCTTAGACAAATTAATCAAACCTAATAGGGACTCTAATGAGTTTTCGACTGATTTTTTAACCAATGAATATTCAACCCATAGCTTGGTTAAGTTAGGCATAACAAGTAGCGGTTAGGTCTAGTTTAGAGTTGGGTTCATGTTTAGGGCTATTGACCTAGCGGTTAGGTCTAGTTTAGAGTTGGGTTCATGTTTGGGGCTATTGACCTAGCGGTTAGGTCTAGTTTAGAGTTGGGTTCATGTTTGGGGCTATGTAAAAGGAACCATGGATTACTAGATTGGTGATAGGTCTGTTAAGAAATTAAAAATACCTTTAAAGTAAATCCGGAGGAAAGAAGAGAGAACCTCTGCTTGTACAATTAACAGTATTTATTCATCACATTAAACTGAAGCCTCAACAACATTGCAATATAATTCTGAAGTCTTAACACAAAACCTCCACATATAAAGACACTCTTGTTGGTCTTCAAGGCAGGAGTTAAGTTTAACACATTAAACCTGTTAACCATATAATAACACCCCTTATCTACTACTAGAAGCACCCCCTTTTCCCCATTCCTGCTCAGGGCCATATAATTGACCCTTTCCAAACAGGAGTCAAGTGGAGGTGATTTATTTTCCAACCTTACAGAACACCCTCCAATCAGCAGATACTAAACCTCTCCTGACAGAAAGATAAACACATTGTCTACCATCAACATTCTGCATCTCCACCTGACTTTATAACTGTCTCCTTAGTAAATAATATAGCCAATCAGCAGATACTAAACCTCTTCTGACAGAAAGATAAACACATTGTCTACATCAACATTCTGCATCTCCACCTGACTTTATAACTGTCTCCTTAGTAAATTTCTTTTTAATTTCTTCTTTAATTTAGGTCCAATCTCCATTCCTTTTCCAGAAAAAGACACGTGTACTGGTGACCCCTCTCCCCCAGTTGGGTCAAAGGTTGTGACATCTGAGAGAGCATCTCAGAGGGTTGCCTTGGTGTGTCTGGTGTGTCTCTGTGTTCTACTGCTGATCCTGACTATAACTCTGGGGGTTCTCTGTGAGTACAGAAACATTTTGCTCTATGTTTTACATTATCCTGACTATAACTCTGGGGGTTCTCTGAGAGTACAGAAACATTTTGCTCTATTTTTTCACATTATCCTGACTATAACTCTGGGGGTTCTCTGTGAGTACAGAAACATTTTGCTCTATGTTTTACATTATCCTGACTATAACTCTGGGGGTTCTCTGTGAGTACAGAAACATGTTGCTCTATGTTTTACATTATCCTGACTATAACTCTGGGGGTTCTCTGTGAGTACAGAAACATTTTGCTCTATGTTTCACATTATCCTGACTATATCTCTGGGGGTTCTCTGTGAGTACAGAAACATTTTGCTCTATGTTTTACATTATCCTGACTATAACTCTGGGGGTTCTCTGTGAGTACAGAAACATTTTGCTCTATATTTTCACATTATCCTGACTATAACTCTGGGGGTTCTCTGTGAGTACAGAAACATTTTGCTATATGTTTTGCATTATCCTGACTATAACTCTGGGGGTTCTCTGAGAGTACAGAAACATTTTGCTCTATTTTTTCACATTATCCTGACTATATCTCTGGGGGTTCTCTGTGAGTACAGAAACATTTTGCTCTATGTTTTACATTATCCTGACTATATCTCTGGGGGTTCTCTGTGAGTACAGAAACATTTTGCTCTATGTTTCACATTATCCTGACTATAACTCTGGGGGTTCTCTGTGAGTACAGAAACATTTTGCTCTATGTTTCACATTATCCTGACTGGGTTCTATATGAGTACAGAAACGTTTTGCTCCATGTTTTCACATTACTGAACCAAACTAAGTGGTACTGTGCTGTTTTGGCCTAGTTCAACATCTACCACATTTGTTAAAAGTACTACGCAAATCATGTTTGCAGCACATCAAATATTAATGGTAACTTGAATGTAGTGTTCAAAACATTTGAGTAAAAAAACAAAGGATAATCACTTATTACATAACAAATTATGTTTAATTAATACTCAGTCCAACACATGCAAATAATTCAAACTGGCTAGATGGTTTAAAAAACTGAATAATTTATTTGTCTTCTCAATCTAAAGATCTATTTGCCCAGATGGACAATTCAACAGGTGAGAACATCCATTATCCAGCAGCTTATCTTTCATAAAATGTTAAAATAAATTGTTATTTTCTAAGGAATAGTTTGTTGTGTACATGGTTCTATGTAAATTGCGAATTTATTCAGATTTGGATAACTATGTAATTAGATTTCTAAGACTCTGACTTTGCCCTTCCCTCTCTATGCCAGTGTTGGCACGTCCCCCTGCCAGCGGAGAGGGGAATAATCATTGACTATTCAGTGCACCTGTGTTTTGCCCGCACCTGTTTTTGTTTTACTCATGTTGGTAGTGTATTTAAGTTCTGTCTTGTCTGTCTGTCTGTCTGTGTCTTGGCATTGATTGTTGTTCCGCCTTAATGAAGGTACGTTTGTTTGTTTTCTCGGTTCTCGTGTTTTGTCTGTCTTTTAATAAAGATTTTGTTTATTTTTGATTCTCTGCGCCTGTGTCCACTACCTGCTACCGAGCCAAAAGCCCAATCGTGACAGGATTATTATGTTGGTTCCCCCAAACCTCAAAAGAACTGTACAATGTTTTGTAATTTGCTGTTTATCATATCTGTTTATCTCCCTGTTATCTGCAGAATTACAAAACTACAAAAGGAACCTTAATGAAGTCAACAAACTCCTGGAAAATGCAACAGGTCAGATTTATTTAGCTGTTCCAAATATTTGCCATTCAGCAAATGCTCTTATTTAAAAAAAAATTATATTATAATTTTAATAGGATTTAAAACATCTGCATTTTTTTCAAATATGTTTTTCAAACACATCTGTCACTAATCTCAAGGTGAAGCAGAGGATTCAGCCCCAGAGTCAGCTCCAGTTTACTGGGCCTCACTGGCTCTGTCTGACCGGCTGTAGTTAAAAAGATAATTATTATTTAGCCTTTATTTAACCAGGAAGGCCAATTGATAACAAATTCTCATTTCCAACAGCGACTTGGCCAAGGTAGATAAGATAGAACACAGTTTAGGGTTAGGCCTGGTCGGTCTGGGAGCCCAACCTCTGTGGGGAAGTACTGTCATGCTTGGATGAGCTGTGTTGTCACAGGGTGTTAGGGGAGACAACTTCTGAGCTGTTTTGGGTTTAACTAAGCACCGGGCATAGGTTAGTTAACTAATGGTCTATTTAAGATCCCTGATTTGGTTCATAGGGGCTTGTTATTGAGGTTGGTGGCTGGAAGAGGCACAGCTGGAGCTGTGGTCGTGGCTTTGTCTCCCCCTGGCTGCAGCCCCAGAACAGTATATAATGTGTTATATGTATCTGATTAATGCAGAGCAGCAATGTCTGGGTGGTCGTTCAAGATGTCCAAGTTTGGATATAATATGTCCTGATATTTTACTAAAGTGCTTCTGTCCCGACTCGGTAAAGTGCAAAAAAGGTGAATTCAGGAGGATAGCGTTTTGGTGTATTTGGTGTTGGGCTCACCCAGTGTGTTGCTGAAAACAGGAGGCAGGACACATGCACAGGGAAAGCACGGTGTCTCGAATCGCGAGTTTAGTGCAGGAAAACCATATGCAGAGCCAGGTATCCATTTAAATGACAGGTTCATTTTATCCTCACTCGTGACACACACCAGACCTGTCATGCTCGGACATGCTTGGACATGACACCTTGATTTTTCCTATTTTTGTTTTAACCCTAAGCGGGAATACCTGATTCAGTTACTCAACAAGGTGTGTTGGAGAGCAAATCAATTGTGTACTTCCATATTTGGTTTGCCATGTGCCCTACAATGTGGCCTTAATTCAAAAGAACTGTATGCTTTTTAACTTATGTAAATTATATCTGTTTATAGCAAAAGAAGACCTGTTGTCCATACAACTCAAAATGTACAAATTGAACGTTACTGGAACCAACGAACTTCTGGGAAATGTCACAGGTCAATATTACTTAAATGTTTTACATTTATGTCTTTCTGTTACGCTAGACAGGCAAGACAGACCCAAATGCGGACACAGAGACGGAGGATCTGATTCAACGATAGTTTTAATGTTGAATACAGGGCAAGGCAGGCTGAGTTTAGTAGGACCGGTTGGTACAAGTATAAAGGAGTAGTCAGGCTCGGAGTGGTGGACAAAAGAGGTTCAGAAGGATCCGTTTGGTAGAAGTATAAAGGAGTGGGCAGGCTCGGAGTGGTGGACAGGCTGAGTTTAGTAGGACCGGTTGGTACAAGTATAAAGGAGTAGGCAGGCTCGGAGTGGTGGACAAAAGAGGTTCAGAAGGATCCGTTTGGTAGAAGTAATAAGGAGTAGGCAGGCTCGGAGTCAGGGGCAAACAGGAGTCGGTACTGGGGAGACTGACCAGAGATCAGGCAGAGAGGGAAACCGGTAACACACAGGAAGCTGAATGCTGGATACGCAAGACAAGACAATATGATCTGGCATTAGAGAACAGGGCACACCAACATAAGTAGACAGGAGATAATGGAGACCTGGAAACACCTGGTGGTGGTGTGGAGACAACCACGAGACAGGTAAACTAGATCAGCAAAAGCTTTAACTTTGAAAATATTTAAATCATCTTTTTTTAGATAGGTAAAATGCAAACTCACACGTTACTTTAACTCAGTAGAACTGTAAACTCTTTTCTAATTTGGTGTAATTTATATTTGTTTATAGCCCAGAAAGACTTGTTGTCCAGAGAACTGCTTAACTACCAAAGGAACCTTACTGAAGTCAACCAACTTCTGGCAAATGCCACAGGTCAGATATTTTTTTTCTTATCAAGGAACGTCTCTGGTTACGTATGTAACCTTAGTTCCCCGAAGGGAACGAGACGCTGCGTGACAACGCAATGGGAACGCTTTGCGTGAGTGCATCCTGAGGCACCTATAGAATCAGTCCAAAGGCGAGACGGCAAGTCATAGGCGGGTGACGTCACGACCCGGAAACCTTAAAAGCACTCCCCGGAAAAGTGCTCACGGGCATGTATGGCGACGACGCGCAGTACGGGAGTATGGCGACGACACGCAGCGTAGGCCTGTAATACGTGGGCCTGTAATAAACCCCTGAGGGTATGAAGGTATGCTTGTGAAGGGCTATGCCTTCGGAATAAGAGCCAAGGCAATGACCGCCATGTCAGGGCGCGACTAAAGAGTCATGTGACCTGATCAGCAGATCGGGGCTCCCCTCAGGGAAAGAAACCCTCCGTGGCTCTGAGTCACTACTGTAACGGTGTTGAGTACAACAGGCCACAAGGACTAGCGTTGGACACTGCTGCCACCAAACTTAACAGTCTGAACTGTTTCACTGCTGAGTGACAGAAGGAACACAGACGGAGGCCAGGCGAATAAGCCATCCGCAGTACCGCCATATTGGTCCCTCCAGATGGGATACCCCTATTTGGTGCAGTGGGTAGGGCCATACTGGTCCCTCTAGATCGGATACCCCTATTTGGTGCAGTGGGTAGGGCCACTACTGGTTTCTCCAGATGGGATACCCCTATTTGGAGCAGTGGGTAGGGCGATACTGGTCCCTCCAGATGGGATACCTCTATTCGGTGCAGTGGGTAGGGCCATACTGGTCCCTCTAGATCGGATACCCCTATTTGGTGCAGTGGGTAGGGCCACTACTGGTTTCTCCAGATGGGATACCCCTATTCGGTGCAGTGGGTAGGGCCACTACTGGCCCCTCCAGATGGAATACCCCTATTTGGTGCAGTGGGTAGGGCCACTACTGGTCCCTCCAGATGGAATACCCCTATTTGGTGCAGTGGGTAGGGCCACTACTGGTCCCTCCAGATGGGATACCCCTATTGGGTGCAGTGGGTACAGCCACTACTGGCCCCTCCCGATGGAATACCCCTATTTGGTGCAGTGGGTAGGGCCACTACTCACTACTTGGCACTTGTTGTAATGATAAATGATAACACCCCATACAATTATGGATTGAATTCATGTATTATAATCTAATTAAAAATTAAAATGTATTCTTTTTAATTTAACACAATTAGTATTTCCGTCTTTCTTCTAGCAAAACAATGTGCCATTGGCTGGGAGTCCTACAATGGATCATGTTACAACGTATATGAAAACAAACTGACCTGGGAACAGAGTCAATATGCCTGTATCCGTGAAGGAGGACACCTGATTATTTTAGAGAGTCTGCAGGAGCAGGTATGGAGTAATTAAAAATTAGATAATGTCCCATCAGGAATGAAGTAATGTCCAACAAGATAATTTATCATCAGGTTTGGAGTAATAATTAGTTAAATAATGTACCATCATGGAGAGATTAATGATTAGTTAGATAATGTACCATCATGTATAGATTAATAATTAGTTAGTTAATGTACCATCAGTTATGGAGTAATAATAAGTTAGATAATGTACCATCATGTATAGATTAATAATTAGTACGATAATGTACCATCATGTCCGGAGTAATAATTAGTTAGATAATGTACCATCAGGTATGGAGTAATAATTTGTTAGATAATGTACCATCAGGTATGGAGTAATAAGTTAAATAATGTACCATCAGTTATTGAGTAATAATTAGTAAGATAATGTACCATCATGTATAGATTAATAATTAGTACGATAATGTACCATCAGTTATGGAGTAATAATTAGTTAGATAATGTGCCATCAGTTATGGAGTAATAATTTGTTAGATAACCATCAGTTATGGATTAATAATACGTTAGATAATGTACCATCAGTTATGGAGTAATAATTTGTTAGGTAATGTACCATCAGGTATGGAGTAATAAGTTAAATAATGTACCATCAGTTATTGAGTAATAATTAGTAAGATAATGTACCATCATGTATAGATTAATAATTAGTACGATAATGTACCATCAGTTATGGAGTAATAATTAGTTAGATAATGTGCCATCAGTTATGGAGTAATAATTTGTTAGATAACCATCAGTTATGGATTAATAATACGTTAAATAATGTACCATCAGTTATTGAGTAATAATTAGTAAGATAATGTACCATCAGTTATGGAGTAATAATTAGTTAGATAATGTACCATCAGTTATGGAATAATAATTAGTAAGATAATGTACCATCAGTTATGGAGTAATAATTAGTTAGATAATGTACCATCAGTTATGGAGTAATAATTAGTAAGATAATGTACCATCAGTTATGGAGTAATAATTAGTTAGATAATGTACCATCATGTATAGATTAATAATTAGTTCGATATTGTACCATCATGTCTGGAGTAATAATTCGTTAGATAATGTACCATCAGTTGTGGAGTAATAAGTTAGATAATGTACCATCAGTTATGGAGTAATAATTCGTTAAATAATGTACCATCAGTTATTGAGTAATAATTAGTAAGATAATGTACCATCATGTATAGATTAATAATTAGTTAGATATTGTACCATCATGTCTGGAGTAATAATTAGTTAGATAATGTACCATCAGTTATGGAGTAATAAGTTAGATAATGTACCATCAGTTATGGAGTAATAATTAGTTAAATAATGTACCATCAGTTATGGAGTAATAATTACTAAGATAATGTACCATCAGTTATGGAGTAATAATTAGCTAGATAATGTACCATCATGTATAGATTAATAATTAGTTCGATATTGTACCATCATGTCTGGAGTAATAATTAGTTAGATAATGTACCATCAGTTATGGAGTAATAATTAGTTAGATAACCATCAGTTATGGATTAATAATACGTTAGATAATGTACCATCAGTTATGGAGTAATAATTAGTTAGATAATGTACCATCAGTTATGGAGTAATAATTAGTTAGATAATGTATCATCATGTATAGATTAATAATTAGTTAGATATTGTACCATCATGTCTGGAGTAATAATTAGTTAGATAATGTACCATCAGGTATGGAGTAATAAGTTAGATAATGTACCATCAGTTATGGAGTAATAATTCGTTAAATAATGTACCATCAGTTATTGAGTAATAATTAGTAAGATAATGTACCATCATGTATAGATTAATAATTAGTACGATAATGTACCATCAGTTATGGAGTAATAATTAGTTAGATAATGTACCATGAGTTATGGAATAATAATTAGTAAAATAATGTACCATCAGTTATGGAGTAATAATTAGTTAGATAATGTACCATCAGTTATGGAGTAATAATTAGTTAGATAATGTACCATCAGTTATGGAGTAATAATTAGTAAGATAATGTACCATCAGTTATAAAGTAATAATTAGTTAGATAATGTACCATCATGTATAGATTAATAATTAGTTCGATATTGTACCATCATGTCTGGAGTAATAATTAGTTAGATAATGTACCATCAGTTATGGAGTAATAAGTTAGATAATGTACCATCAGTTATGGAGTAATAAGTTAGATAATGTACCATCAGTTATGGAGTAATAATTCGTTAAATAATGTACCACCAGTTATTGAGTAATAATTAGTAAGATAATGTACCATCATGTATAGATTAATAATTAGTACGATAATGTACCATCAGTTATGGAGTAATAATTAGTTAGATAATGTACCATCAGTTATGGAATAATAATTAGTAAGATAATGTACCATCAGTTATGGAGTAATAATTAGTTAGATAATGTACCATCAGTTATGGAGTAATAATTAGTAAGATAATGTACCATCAGTTATGGAGTAATAATTAGTTAGATAATGTACCATCATGTATAGATTAATAATTAGTTCGATATTGTACCATCATGTCTGGAGTAATAATTAGTTAGATAATGTACCATCAGTTGTGGAGTAATAAGTTGGATGGATAATGTACCATCAGTTATGGAGTAATAATTCGTTAAATAATGTACCATCAGTTATTGAGTAATAATTAGTAAGATAATGTACCATCATGTATAGATTAATAATTAGTTAGATATTGTACCATCATGTCTGGAGTAATAATTAGTTAGATAATGTACCATCAGTTATGGAGTAATAAGTTAGATAATGTACCATCAGTTATGGAGTAATAATTAGTTAAATAATGTACCATCAGTTATGGAGTAATAATTACTAAGATAATGTACCATCAGTTATGGAGTAATAATTAGTTAGATAATGTACCATCATGTATAGATTAATAATTAGTTCGATATTGTACCAGAATGTCTGGAGTAATAATTAGTTAGATAATGTACCATCAGTTATGGAGTAATAATTAGTTAGATAACCATCAGTTATGGATTAATAATACGTTAGATAATGTACCATCAGTTATGGAGTAATAATTAGTAAGATAATGTATCATCAGTTATGGAGTAATAATTAGTTAGATAATGTACCATCAGTTATGGAGTAATAATTAGTAAGATAATGTACCATCAGTTATGGAGTAATAATTAGTTAGGTAGTGTACCATCATGTATAGATTAATAATTAGTTAGATATTGTACCATCATGTCTGGAGTATTAATTAGTTAGATAATGTACCATCAGTTATGGAGTAATAATTAGTTAGATAATGTACCATCAGTTATTGAGTAATAATTAGTAAGATAATGTACCATCATGTATAGATTAATCATTAGTACGATAATGTACCATCAGTTATGGAGTAATAATTAGTTAGATAATGTACCATCAGTTATGGAGTAATAATTAGTAAGATAATGTACCATCAGTTATGGAGTAATAATTAGTTAGATAATGTACCATCATGTATAGATTAATAATTAGTTAGATATTGTACCATCATGTCTGGAGTAATAATTAGTTAGATAATGTACCTTCAGTTATGGAGTAATAATTAGTTAGATAATGTACCATCAGTTATTTAGTAATAATTAGTAAGATAATGTACCATCATGTATAGATGAATAATTAGTACGATAATGTATCATCAGTTATTGAGTAATAATTAGTTAGATAATGTACCATCAGTTATGGAGTAATAATTAGTAAGATAATGTACCATCAGTTATGGAGTAATAATTAGTTAGATAATGTACCATCATGTATAGATTAATAATTAGTTAGATATTGTACCATCATGGCTGGAGTATTAATTAGTTAGATAATGTACCATCAGTTATGGAGTAATAATTAGTTAGATAATGTACCATCAGTTATTGAGTAATAATTAGTAAGGTAATGTACCATCATGTATAGATTAATAATTAGTACGATAATGTACCATCAGTTATGGAGTAATAATTAGTTAGATAATGTACCATCAGTTATGGAGTAATAATTAGTCAGATAATGTACCATCATGTATAGATTAATAATTAGCTAGATATTGTACCATCATGTCTGGAGTAATAATTAGTTAGATAATGTACCATCAGTTATGGAGTAATAATTAGTTAGATAATGTACCATCAGTTGTGGAGTAGTAATTAGTTAGATAATGTACCATCATGTATAGGTCAATAATTAGCTGGTTACATTTCATAGATTTAATTTATGAAAAACATTCTTCTGAAGGTTTTCTCTCTTTCTCTCAATCACCTGTCTAAATAGAACTTTATTAGAATAAAAGTTGGAAACTCTGACATTGAAGACAGCTATTGGATTGGAATGACAGACACAAAGGTGGAGGGAGTTTGGGTCTGGATGGACAATACAACCCTTAATGACAATATCAAGTAAGGACCTGTTTGAGACCTAATGATTTAGTATCACCCAACATAATAACATACAGAACTCACTTTGGGATGTTTCCTGTAACCGCATACAGTGTCTGTCTCCATACATCATGTTGTTTAATTTTTATCAGTGCACTGCATTAAGAGGAAAAATCTACGTTTCACATGACAGCCAATGGAAAAAGATAAGGTCCAGATTTCTGCCTGTTGTCAATATGTTGCACTTCAACAATTAGATAAATGCTGGGGATTTCTGAGGATCTCAGTACAGTACAGTAAATGGTAAAATAGGGATCTCAAAGGGCTGAAGAAATCAATGTATTGCGTGTAATGACAAAATATAAGCTTCTGTCTTTGGGTTTTTTGCTGACAGACTTCTACACTCGCAGACATGACTTCAAAGACAAATATACTACAACAGACAAACAACATATAAACTCAGATCCAGAAAAGCCAGACAGTCAGCTGTTATGCAGCAATCGTACCCTTCGGCAATTATTGTAACGATGCTGGTAAGGGTGTGGTGTGGGAAGCCGTATGCAGAGCCAATAGATCCGTTTAACCAGGTTTATTAAAGACACTTCAAAGTAAAACAAACCGAGTACGGCGAAAACACACTAAACTGTGAACTTAAATCAAAGATGCGCACATAGCGACTTACACACAAACGTTTAAGAACAACAGCTATATATATACAAACACTCACCTCTAATACTAACGTAACATGTAACAATGAACAGCAACGAGTGACAACTAGCCATCCCCTTTATAGCCCAGTGATTACAAATCCCCAACAGCTGTAACCAACATAAACCAGGAAAGGGTGCACCCGAAACCAGACAGTGCAGTACCCTAACTCACCACTCGTGACAATTATGTTCAAATATAATTAAATCGCAAACCGTTATCTGTGAACAAATCCCCAGAGATATTGGTCCTTATTGACTTGTTAATACAATACTCCTTAATGTTTCTCTATTATGTTGGTACTCAATAATCATCTCATTAGGAAAAACTATTAACAAGGTTATGAATAAGGCTAGTGTTCAGATAAAGGTTAAGGTTAGGCATCACATTACTGAGGTTATGAATAAGGCTAGTGTTCAGATAAAGGTTAAGGTTAGGCATCACAGTACTGAGGTTATGTATAAGGCTAGTGTTCAGATAAAGGTTAAGGTTAGGCATCACAGTACTGAGGTTATGAATAAGGCTAATGTTCAGGTTAAGGTTAGGCATCACAGTACTGATGTTATGAATAAGGCTAGTGTTCATATAAAGGTTAAAGTTAGGCATCACAGTACTGAGGTTATGTATAAGGCTAGTGTTCAGATAAAGGTTAAAGTTAGGCATCACAGTACTGAGGTTATGTATAAGGCTAGTGTTCAGATAAAGGTTAAGGTTAGGCATCACAGTACTGAGGTTATGAATAAGGCTAATGTTCAGATAAAGGTTAAGGTTAGGCATCACAGTACTGAGGTTATGAATAAGGCTAGTGTTCAGATAAAGGTTAAGTTTAGGCATCACAGTACTGAGGTTATAAATAAGGCTAGTGTTCAGATAAAGGTTAAGGTTAGGCATCACAGTACTGAGGTTATGTATAAGGCTAGTGTTCAGATAAAGGTTAAGGTTAGGCATCACAGTACTGAGGTTATGAATACGGCTAGTTTTCAGATAAAGGTTAAGGTTAGGCATCACAGTTACGAGGTTATGAATAAGGCTAGTGTTCAGATAAAGGTTAAGGTTAGGCATCACAGTACTGAGGTTATAAATAAGGCTAGTGTTCAGATAAAGGTTAAGGTTAGGCATCACAGTACTGAGGTTATGAATACGGCTAGTTTTCAGATAAAGGTTAAGGTTAGGCATCACAGTACTGAGGTTATGAATAAGGCTAGTGTTCAGATAAAGGTTAAGGTTAGGCATCACAGTACTGAGGTTATAAATAAGGCTAGTGTTCAGATAAAGGTTAATGTTAGGCATCACAGTACTGAGGTTATGAATACGGCTAGTGTTCAGATAAAGGTTAAGGTTAGGCATCACAGTACTGAGGTTATGAATAAGGCTAGTGTTCAGATAAAGGTTAAGGTTAGGCATCACAGTACTGAGGTTATAAATAAGGCTAGTGTTCAGATAAAGGTTAAGGTTAGGCATCACAGTACTGAGGTTATGAACAAGGCTAGTGTTCAGATACAGGTTAAGGTTAGGCCTCACAGTACTGATGTTATGAATAAGGCTAGTGTTCAGATAAAGGTTAAGGTTAGGCATCACAGTACTGAGGTTATGAATAAGGCTAGTGTTCAGATAAAGGTTAATGTTAGGCATCACAGTACTGAGGTTATGAATACGGCTAGTGTTCAGATAAAGGTTAAGGTTAGGCATCACAGTACTGAGGTTATGAATAAGGCTAGTGTTCAGATAAAGGTTAAGGTTAGGCATCACAGTACTGAGGTTATAAATAAGGCTAGTGTTCAGATAAAGGTTAAGGTTAGGCATCACAGTACTGAGGTTATGAACAAGTCTAGTGTTCAGATACAGGTTAAGGTTAGGCCTCACAGTACTGATGTTATGAATAAGGCTAGTGTTCAGATAAAGGTTAAGGTTAGGCATCACAGTACTGAGGTTATGAATAAGGCTAGTGTTCAGATAAAGGTTAAGGTTAGGCATCACAGTACTGAGGTTATAAATAAGGCTAGTGTTCAGATAAAGGTTAAGGTTAGGCATCACAGTACTGAGGTTATAAATAAGGCTAGTGTTCAGATAAAGGTTAAGGTTAGGCATCACAGTACTAAGGTTATGAACAAGGCTAGTGTTCAGATACAGGTTAAGGTTAGGCCTCACAGTACTGTTGTTATGAATAAGGCTAGTGTTCAGATAAAGGTTAAGGTTAGGCATCACAGTACTGAGGTTATGAATACGGCTAGTGTTCAGATAAAGGTTAAGGTTAGGCATCACAGTACTGAGGTTATGAATAAGGCTATTGTTCAGATACAGGTTAAGGTTAGGCATCACAGTACTGAGGTTATGTATAAGGCTAGTGTTCAGATAAAGGTTAAGGTTAGACATCACAGTACTGAGGTTATGAATAAGGCTAGTGTTCAGATAAAGGTTAAGGTTAGGCATCACAGTACTGAGGTTATAAATAAGGCTAGTGTTCAGATAAAGGTTAAGGTTAGGCATCACAGTACTGAGGTTATAAATAAGGCTAGTGTTCAGATAAAGGTTAAGGTTAGGCATCACAGTACTGAGGTTATAAATAAGGCTAGTGTTCAGATAAAGGTTAAGGTTAGGCATCACAGTACTGAGGTTATGAACAAGGCTAGTGTTCAGATACAGGTTAAGGTTAGGCCTCACAGTACTGATGTTATGAATAAGGCTAGTGTTCAGATAAAGGTTAAGGTTAGGCATCACAGTACTGAGGTTATGAATAAGGCTAGTGTTCAGATAAAGGTTAATGTTAGGCATCACAGTACTGAGGTTATGAATACGGCTAGTGTTCAGATAAAGGTTAAGGTTAGGCATCACAGTACTGAGGTTATGAATAAGGCTAGTGTTCAGATAAAGGTTAAGGTTAGGCATCACAGTACTGAGGTTATAAATAAGGCTAGTGTTCAGATAAATGTTAAGGTTAGGCATCACAGTACTGAGGTTATGAACAAGGCTAGTGTTCAGATACAGGTTAAGGTTAGGCATCACAGTACTGATGTTATGAATAAGGCTAGTGTTCAGATAAAGGTTAAGGTTAGGCATCACAGTACTGAGGTTATGAATAAGGCTAGTGTTCAGATAAAGGTTAAGGTTAGGCATCACAGTACTGAGGTTATAAATAAGCCTAGTGTTCAGATAAAGGTTAAGGTTAGGCATCACAGTACTGAGGTTATAAATAAGGCTAGTGTTCAGATAAAGGTTAAGGTTAGGCATCACAGTACTGAGGTTATGAACAAGGCTAGTGTTCAGATACAGGTTAAGGTTAGGCCTCACAGTACTGATGTTATGAATAAGGCTAGTGTTCAGATAAAGGTTAAGGTTAGGCATCACAGTACTGAGGTTATGAATAAGGCTAGTGTTCAGATAAAGGTTAAGGTTAGGCATCACAGTACTGAGGTTATGAATAAGGCTATTGTTCAGATAAAGGTTAAGGTTAGGCATCACAGTACTGAGGTTATGTATAAGGCTAGTGTTCAGATAAAGGTTAAGGTTAGGCATCACAGTACTGAGGTTATGAATAAGGCTAGTGTTCAGATACAGGTTAAGGTTAGGCATCACAGTACTGAGGTTATGAATAAGGCTAGTGTTCAGATACAGGTTAAGGTTAGGCCTCATAGTACTGATGTTATGAATAAGGCTAGTGTTCAGATAAAGGTTAAGGTTAGGCATCACAGTACTGAGGTTATGAATAAGGCTAGTGTTCAGATACAGGTTAAGGTTAGGCATCACAGTACTGAGGTTATGAATAAGGCTAGTGTTCAGATACAGGTTAAGGTTAGGCATCACAGTACTGAGGTTATAAATAAGGCTAGTGTTCAGATACAGGTTAAGGTTAGGCATCACAGTACTGAGGTTATGAATAAGGCTAGTGTTCAGATACAGGTTAAGGTTAGGCATCACAGTACTGAGGTTATGAATAAGGCTAGTGTTCAGATACAGGTTAAGGTTAGGCATCACAGTACTGAGGTTATGAATAAGGCTAGTGTGAGAGACCCACATCCCATTGCTAGTAGCCTACAGATAATGCTGTTTACAGTGACCAAACTCCCTTACACTTTAGCTTTAAATCTAATCTTCTTTACTGTTTTGCGCTTTTTCTTTTTTCCTCTTCAGTTTGCTACACATTTTTTTATTTATTTGTATTTCATGTATTCAATATCCTGTTTATTACTTTTGTTTTAAAAGTGCTATATAAATAAAAATGACATTGACATAAACTACTCAGTGGCACCCGTGTTACCAGAGAACATCTCCAAAAAGCATTTACACAAAAGCATCGACACGATTACAAAACATTCTTGCTCAATATAATTATTGTCTATATAGTTTAATAACTCATGTGTTTCCCTCTGTGGGTACATTTAGTATGAAGTAATGGTTTATCTCCTCCCTGTTCTAGGTTCTGGGACCTAAACAATGGAACCGATGCCGCCCATTACCCAGAACCAAATGACTCGGGGGGGGAAGACTGTGCCCAAATAGGTCGGCACTGTTCTATTCAAACCAGTTGTTGGTTTGATTACAACTGTAATACACCATCTAAGAGAATCTGTGAGAGTCGGTCAATTAAATATTAATTGTGGCAAATGAAGTTCATTACATTTGTAACTAGCACAAAGCAAAGTAATTGAATATTTGCAATGAAAACTATTTTTGAAGCCCAGACTAGGCTTAAGTGGTGTCTCATAATGTATGATTTGACCAGTTACATTTATGCTTATTTATGCATAACCAGTCTTTATGCTTTATGCTATATCTGTAGTTACATAATAAACAGGATAGAACAGATGCTACTTATTTTTCTATTAGATTGAAATGTCATTTCATTGATTTAACCTCATTTAGTCTCTTAATTCCATTTGATAGTATAGCATGTAATCTAAAACTACATAAAAAATGTTTTCAATCGGCCTACCCGACGCCTGTTCTGTGAAGCAACTTCAACATGCCCTGGATTACTTTCCATTATCTGACTTCACCTAACCTGACACTTGTGATCTAGTTAAGAGACGTCACGACGGTGGTTATCACATTCATTAAGTTACAGACTCATCTCTATCACTGCTCATTCATTAAGTTACAGACTCATCACTATCACTGCTCATTCATTAAGTTACAGACTCATCTCTATCACTGCCCATTCATTAAGTTACAGACTCATCACTATCACTGCCCATTCATTAAGTTACAGACTCATCACCATCACTGCTCATTCATTAAGTTACAGACTCATCACTATCACTGCTCATTCATTAAGTTACAGACTCATCACTATCACTGCTCATTCATTAAGTTACAGACTCATCACTATCACTGCTCATTCATTAAGTTACAGACTCATCACTATCACTGCTCATTCATTAAGTTACAGACTCATCACTGCTCATTCATTAAGTTACAGACTCATCACTGCTCATTCATTAAGTTACAGACTCATCACTATCACTGCTCATTCATTAAGTTACAGACTCATCACTATCACTGCTCATTCATTAAGTTACAGACTCATCACTATCACTGCTCATTCATTAAGTTACAGACTCATCACTATCACTGCACATTCATTAAGTTACAGACTCATCACTATCACTGCTCATTCATTAAGTTACAGACTCATCACTATCACTGCTCATTCATTAAGTTACAGACTCATCACTGCTCATTCATTAAGTTACAGACTCATCACTGCTCATTCATTAAGTTACAGACTCATCACTATCACTGCTCATTCATTAAGTTACAGACTCATCACTATCACTGCTCATTCATTAAGTTACAGACTCATCACTATCACTGCTCATTCATTAAGTTACAGACTCATCACTATCACTGCACATTCATTAAGTTACAGACTCATCACTATCACTGCTCATTAATTAAGTTACAGACTCATCACTATCACTGCCCATTCATTAAGTTACAGACTCATCACTATCACTGCTCATTCATTAAGTTACAGACTCATCACTATCACTGCTCATTCATTAAGTTACAGACTCATCACTATCACTGCTCATTCATTAAGTTACAGACTCATCACTATCACTGCTCATTCATTAAGTTACAGACTCATCACTATCACTGCTCATTCATTAAGTTACAGACTCATCACTATCACTGCTCATTCATTAAGTTACAGACTCATCACTATCACTGCCCATTCATTAGTTACAGACTCATCACTATCACTGCCCATTCATTAAGTTACAGACTCATCACTATCACTTCTCATTCATTAAGTTACAGACTCATCACTATCACTGCTCATTCATTAAGTTACAGATTCATCTCTATCACTGCCCATTCATTAAGTTACAGACTCATCACTATCACTGCTATTCATTAAGTTACAGACTCATCACTATCACTGCCCATTCATTAAGTTACAGACTCATCTCTATCACTGCCCATTCATTAAGTTACAGACTCATCACTATCACTGCTCATTCATTAAGTTACAGACTCATCACTATCACTGCCCATTCATTAGTTACAGACTCATCACTATCACTGCCCATTCATTAAGTTACAGACTCATCACTATCACTGCTCATTCATTAAGTTACAGACTCATCACTATCACTGCTCATTCATTAAGTTACAGATTCATCTCTATCACTGCCCATTCATTAAGTTACAGACTCATCACTATCACTGCTCATTCATTAAGTTACAGACTCATCACTATCACTGCTCATTCATTAAGTTACAGATTAATCTCTATCACTGCCCATTCATTAAGTTACAGACTCATCACTATCACTGCTATTCATTAAGTTACAGACTCATCACTATCACTGCCCATTCATTAAGTTACAGACTCATCTCTATCACTGCCCATTCATTAAGTTACAGACTCATCTCTATCACTGCCCATTCATTAAGTTACAGACTCATATCACTGCCCATTCATTAAGTTACAGACTCATCACTATCACTGCTCATTCATTAAGTTACAGACTCATCACCATCACTGCTCATTCATTAAGTTACAGACTCATCACTATCACTGCCCATTCATTAAGTTACAGACTCATCACTATCACTGCTCATTCATTAAGTTACAGACTCATCACTATCACTGACCATTCATTAAGTTACAGACTCATCACTATCACTGCTCATTCATTAAGTTACAGACTCATCACTATCAATGCCCATTCATTAAGTTACAGACTCATCACTATCACTGCCCATTCATTAAGTTACAGACTCATCACTGCCCATTCATTAAGTTACAGTCTCAAATCTATCACTGCTCATTCATTAAGTTACTGACTCATCTCTATCACTGCCCATTCATTAAGTTACAGACTCATCACTATCACTGCTCATTCATTAAGTTACAGACTCATCACTATCACTGCTCATTCAATAAGTTACAGACTCATCACTATCACTGCCCATTCATTAAGTTACAGACTCATCACCATCACTGCTCATTCATTAAGTTACAGACTCACTACTATCACTGCCCATTCATTAAGTTACAGACTCATCACTATCACTGCTCATTCATTAAGTTTCAGACTCATCACTATCACTGCCCATTCATTAAGTTACAGACTCATCACTATCACTGCCCATTCATTAAGTTACAGACTCATCACCATCACTGCTCATTCATTAAGTTACAGACTCATCACTATCACTGCTCATTCATTAAGTTACAGACTCATCACTATCACTGCTCATTCATTAAGTTACAGACTCATCACTATCACTGCTCATTCATTATGTTACAGACTCATCACTATCACTGCTCATTCATTAAGTTACAGACTCATCACTGCCCATTCATTAAGTTACAGTCTCATCACTATCACTGCCCATTCATTAAGTTACAGACTCATCACTATCACTGCTCATTCATTAAGTTACAGACTCATCACTATCACTGTTCATTCATTAAGTTACAGACTCATCACTATCACTGCTCATTCATTAAGTTACAGACTCATCACTATCACTGCTCATTCATTATGTTACAGACTCATCACTATCACTGCTCATTCATTAAGTTACAGACTCATCACTGCCCATTCATTAAGTTACAGTCTCATCACTATCACTGCCCATTCATTAAGTTACAGACTCATCACTATCACTGCTCATTCATTAAGTTACAGACTCATCACTATCACTGCCCATTCATTAAGTTACAGACTCATTACTATCACTGCTCATTCATTAAGTTACAGACTCATCACTATCACTGTCCATTCATTAAGTTACAGACTCATCACCATCACTGCTCATTCATTAAGTTACAGACTCATCACTATCACTGCTCATTCATTAAGTTACAGACTCATCACTATCACTGCTCATTCATTAAGTTACAGACTCATCACTATCACTGTTCATTCATTAAGTTACAGACTCATCACTATCACTGCTCATTCATTAAGTTACAGACTCATCACTATCACTGCTCATTCATTAAGTTACAGACTCATCACTATCACTGCCCATTCATTAAGTTACAGACTCATTACTATCACTGCTCATTCATTAAGTTACAGACTCATCACTATCACTGCCCATTCATTAAGTTACAGACTCATCTCTATCACTGCCCATTCATTAAGTTACAGACTCATATCACTGCCCATTCATTAAGTTACAGACTCATCACTATCACTGCTCATTCATTAAGTTACAGACTCATCACCATCACTGCTCATTCATTAAGTTACAGACTCATCACTATCACTGCTCATTCATTAAGTTACAGACTCATCACTATCACTGCCCATTCATTAAGTTACAGACTCATCACTATCACTGCCCATTCATTAAGTTACAGACTCATCACTATCACTGCTCATTCATTAAGTTACAGACTCATCACTATCACTGCTCATTCATTAAGTTACAGATTCATCTCTATCACTGCCCATTCATTAAGTTACAGACTCATCACTATCACTGCTATTCATTAAGTTACAGACTCATCACTATCACTGCCCATTCATTAAGTTACAGACTCATCTCTATCACTGCCCATTCATTAAGTTACAGACTCATCACTATCACTGCTCATTCATTAAGTTACAGACTCATCACTATCACTGCCCATTCATTAGTTACAGACTCATCACTATCACTGCCCATTCATTAAGTTACAGACTCATCACTATCACTGCTCATTCATTAAGTTACAGATTCATCTCTATCACTGCCCATTCATTAAGTTACAGACTCATCACTATCACTGCTCATTCATTAAGTTACAGACTCATCACTATCACTGCTCATTCATTAAGTTACAGATTCATCTCTATCACTGCCCATTCATTAAGTTACAGACTCATCACTATCACTGCCCATTCATTAAGTTACAGACTCATCACTATCACTGCCCATTCATTAAGTTACAGACTCATCTCTATCACTGCCCATTCATTAAGTTACAGACTCATCTCTATCACTGCCCATTCATTAAGTTACAGACTCATATCACTGCCCATTCATTAAGTTACAGACTCATCACTATCACTGCTCATTCATTAAGTTACAGACTCATCACCATCACTGCTCATTCATTAAGTTACAGACTCATCACTATCACTGCTCATTCATTAAGTTACAGACTCATCACTATCACTGCCCATTCATTAAGTTACAGACTCATCACTATCACTGCTCATTCATTAAGTTACAGACTCATCACTATCACTGACCATTCATTAAGTTACAGACTCATCACTATCACTGCTCATTCATTAAGTTACAGACTCATCACTATCAATGCCCATTCATTAAGTTACAGACTCATCACTATCACTGCCCATTCATTAAGTTACAGACTCATCACTGCCCATTCATTAAGTTACAGTCTCAAATCTATCACTGCTCATTCATTAAGTTACTGACTCATCTCTATCACTGCCCATTCATTAAGTTACAGACTCATCACTATCACTGCTCATTCTACAGACTCATCACTATCACTGCTCATTCAATAAGTTACAGACTCATCACTATCACTGCCCATTCATTAAGTTACAGACTCATCACCATCACTGCTCATTCATTAAGTTACAGACTCACTACTATCACTGCCCATTCATTAAGTTACAGACTCATCACTATCACTGCTCATTCATTAAGTTTCAGACTCATCACTATCACTGCCCATTCATTAAGTTACAGACTCATCACTATCACTGCCCATTCATTAAGTTACAGACTCATCACCATCACTGCTCATTCATTAAGTTACAGACTCATCACTATCACTGCTCATTCATTAAGTTACAGACTCATCACTATCACTGCTCATTCATTAAGTTACAGACTCATCACTATCACTGCTCATTCATTATGTTACAGACTCATCACTATCACTGCTCATTCATTAAGTTACAGACTCATCACTGCCCATTCATTAAGTTACAGTCTCATCACTATCACTGCCCATTCATTAAGTTACAGACTCATCACTATCACTGCTCATTCATTAAGTTACAGACTCATCACTATCACTGTTCATTCATTAAGTTACAGACTCATCACTATCACTGCTCATTCATTAAGTTACAGACTCATCACTATCACTGCTCATTCATTATGTTACAGACTCATCACTATCACTGCTCATTCATTAAGTTACAGACTCATCACTGCCCATTCATTAAGTTACAGTCTCATCACTATCACTGCCCATTCATTAAGTTACAGACTCATCACTATCACTGCTCATTCATTAAGTTACAGACTCATCACTATCACTGCCCATTCATTAAGTTACAGACTCATTACTATCACTGCTCATTCATTAAGTTACAGACTCATCACTATCACTGTCCATTCATTAAGTTACAGACTCATCACCATCACTGCTCATTCATTAAGTTACAGACTCATCACTATCACTGCTCATTCATTAAGTTACAGACTCATCACTATCACTGCTCATTCATTAAGTTACAGACTCATCACTATCACTGCTCATTCATTAAGTTACAGACTCATCACTATCACTGCTCATTCATTAAGTTACAGACTCATCACTATCACTGCTCATTCATTAAGTTACAGACTCATCACTATCACTGCCCATTCATTAAGTTACAGACTCATCACTATCACTGCTCATTCATTAAGTTACAGACTCATCACTATCATTCTACAGACTCATCACCATCACTGCTCATTCAGTTACAGACTCATCACTATCACTGCTCATTCATTAAGTTACAGACTCATCACATCACTGCTCATTCATTAAGTTACAGACTCATCACTATCACTGCTCATTCATTAAGTTACAGACTCATCACTATCACTGCTCATTCATTAAGTAACAGACTCATCACTATCACTGCCCATTCATTAAGTTACAGACTCGTCACTATCACTGCTCATTCATTAAGTTACAGACTCGTCACTATCACTGCTCATTTATTAAGGCAGTACTAGATTTCACTATAATTATACATATGTACTCAATTAAAGCAATGTGTTGCTGAGATGAATTGTCTTGTGTCATTATTATTGCAACCCTGGCAGTGTGAAGCGGTCATGGGAACAAGTAAAGAATAAACATAAGAAAATCATTCATACCTAATGCTGCATTTAATTGTAATTCGCACTGGCAACATACGGCTCAAGTAGCTGACTAAAATACGTCAGTCCCTCCACTGAGAACCTATATATTTTATAAAGATTGTCATCTGGAAAAGCAAACAGGTTTTGTCGGTCCCTGAATATCCTTGCTCCTTTAAGTGAACCTCCCACCAAGGGCGAGGCTAGCCCTTTTTAGGGGTGCTTCAGCACCCCTAAAAATAAGCTCAGCACCCCTAAAACTTGGAGTAAGAAATGTTGTTATTCTAACATTTTTGTTCTTCTTTGACAATGTTAAAAAATATCCAAAACCTACTCCCTAGTTTGTGGTTTAAAATGTATGTGTTAAGGATGAAAATGAAAACACCCCCGCTTAGAAAATGGTGTCATCCTCTCCTCTTCTACTTGTCCACTCTACCTGCCCCGCTCAGCACAAACGGCATCCAGCGTGAAACACACGCAGAGTGACAACCCGTTATGTAGTGTTGTCAATCAACTAAGTTGCTCCAAAGCTGTGTCTCTCACTTTTTTCCTTTTACCATATCGGTGAGTACTGGAGTCAGTATCCTGAATCACCATGGTGCACCTATAATAAGTGTTTATTTTGGGAGTATTTTAGTCCAGCGGGTCAACGCCGCTGTGGAGTAGCACAGGACCTGGGTGGGTGACTCGTCCATAGTCATAAACGGAGAGAAGTAGCTCCGGTTTTAATGTTCTTCTGCAATATGCATGCAGTTCTGTTTAGTAACTGCTAGAGCGTGAAAGAAAAACAGCAGCTCGACAAATAAACTGTGTACCTGTGTAGTGCGGACATGTGTAGTTCCCGTACCAGATATCTCAACCTTTTAAAATAATTTTTAAACTTTTATTTTCAGCTAAGCTTCAACATTTTAATTATAAAATTCCACATGCAGTAGCTAATATTAAGAAATATGTTGTGTGAACTCTCACAATAAGCTGGTGCTCTGAAAAGATCTCAAAAAAAGAAATCTGGATTTTTGAGTAAATTGAACCAATGTTAAAATGATTGTTATTTTTCAAAAGACATATTTTTGTTAGTGTGTGAAAAGAGGGTGTGTGGTGGCCGTGGGGATCATTGGGTGCTTAGCACCCCTAAAGCTCTGACCCTAGAATTGCCCCTGCCTCCCACTATTCGTCCACCCAATCAGATCTTCTATGAATGGTTGTAGTGTTTTAGAGTTTGACTGTTCCAGCAAACTTTTTCCTTCCTTTTAGAAGTGTATCGAAAATACTTCTATTTTATTTTTTGGTGTTTCTGGGCACATTTTACTGTTTGTATACTTTACGGAATCAGAAAAATGTAAGTTTTTGTTTTAAAATGCTTTATTAAGTTTATTAGTTGAGTGACGTCATTTCCACTGCCGGGTCCTCCAATCGTGTCTCGCTCAATGCGCTCAATGCTCAGAACAACTTTGGGCTTGAGCGAGACTGGTATGTTGTAAGTGAGCTCAGAAATAGAGTGTTTAAATGTAATATAATAAGTAAAAATGACGATCAATACCGGTGGATGGCATGTTTTAATGATGGATTGAGATTGAGTGATGGATATTATTATTTTTATGTGGATTCCGAGTTTTATGTTAATTAGACTTTAGTATGTTGGTTCAAATTGCCGCGCGCCGTTTTGAATGGCGGGTTTATAAGGTGGCACAGTTCATTAAATATCATTAATCCAGGGTGGATTACGCTTAAATAACAAAATGCAGTTACTTTTGTCGAAGTATATTGTCTTTATCTGTCTAATATTGTGCATTTGTACTTGTATTGAGGTAATGTAGAGCAGATGCAGTTACAGAATTAATGGGGGCAGGGTTTCACTTTTCTATTCTTTTTACACTCCTCACAGAGACAACAGAATTGAGAGTGTTGAGTGTATTAATCCCTGTCCTGTGTTTAATAAACTGCAGGTATGTAATGTTCAGAAAATACCACTATACGATCATTTGTCATTGTAATGTTCAGAAAATACCACTATACGATCATTTGTCATTGTAATGTTCAGAAAATAAATACGATCACTTGTCATTGTAATGTTCAGAAAATACCACTATACGATCATTTGTCATTGTAATGTTCAGAAAATACCACTATACGATCATTTGTCATTGTAATGTTCAGAAAATACCACTATACGATCATTTGTTATTGTAATGTTTAAATATATACATCATTATATGTGTTTATTATATGTATATATTGTCTTGATTGAATGAATATGTGTTGGAGATGTGTGATATGTAAGTTGTGATGTATGTTGTGAAAGAACAAACAAGAAGAGTGTTTTGTTGATGTTTCATTGAAATGCTCAGAACAACTTTGGGCTTGAGCGAGACAGAGACAACAGAATTGAGAGTGTTGAGTTTATTAATCCCTGTCCTGTGTTTAATAAACTGCAGACGTGACCCCCACAAGAGACCGGTGTCGGTGGTTCTTTTGTGGTGCCGGAAGAAAGCCGCTACATGGTGACGACATATTTAATCGAGAATTGGTCAGTAGGCGGTGCTTTTATTCGGGTTAATCTGATCAGAATCAGAAAAGTGTTTATTTGCCATTGAATGTGTGAACATACAAGGAATTTACTGTGGCAGGAAGGTGCTTACATACAACATATGAATATAACAAAATAAATTATACTAAAGGGCTGAGGGGGTAGAGGGATAGTAATGTACAAAAATGTAAAAATAAGTAAAAATAGGATACCGAAAAACAACAGTGCAATAGAGCAAAAAATGTGGTGCAAATCAGGCAATGTGCAAAGGAGTGGGTCAGAGTTCGAGGCTTATGTGAGATGGGTCATAGTTCAAGACTTGTGTGCACCCCTGGCCTTGTTGAGGAGGCCGGTAGCACATGGTAAGAAACTGTTCTTGTGGCGTGAGGTTTTGGTCCTGATGGACCGAAGCCTTCTGCCGGAGGGGAGTGGATTGAACAGAGAGTGTCCGGGGTGAGAGGGGTCTGCCACAATCTTCCTAGCTCTCCTCAGAGCCCTCGAGGTGTGCAGGTCTAGGCAGATTGCAGCCTATCACCTTTTCAGCTGAGCGGATGATACGCTGCAGTCTGCTCTTGTCCTTAGCTGTAGCAGCAGGGTACCAGATGGTGATGGATGAGGTGAGGATGGACTCAATGATGGCTTAGTAGAGGTGGACCATCATAGTCTTAGGCAGGTTGAATTTCTTCAGCTGCCGAAGGAAGTACATCCTCTGTTGTGCTTTCCTGGTCAGTGAGCAGATGTTTAAATCCCACTTGAGGTCCTGTGAGAGGATGGTGCCCAGGAAGCGGAAGGACTCTACCGTATTGACGGGGGAGCCACACAGGGTGATGTGTGAGAGTGGGGCTGAGTTTCTCCTGAAGTCCACAACCATCTCCACTGTCTTTAGAGCATTGAGCTCTAAGTTGTTCTGGCTGCACCAGGTCTCCAGTTTGTCAGCTTCCAGCCTGTAGTCGGACTCGTCCCCCCCGGAGATGAGCCCAATGAGGGTGGTGTCGTCCGCAAACTTCAGGATCTTAACAGATGGATTACTTGAGGTGCAACTGTTAGTGTACAGGGAGAAGAGCAGAGGAGAAAGGACGCAGCCCTGGGGCGACCCGGTGCTAATGGACCGGGAGTCAGAGACTTGTGACCACAGCTTGACGCACTGCTTCCTGTCAGACAGGAAGTCTGTGATCCACCTGCAGGTGGAGTCTGGAACGTTGAGCTGGGAGAGCTTGTCATGTAGAAGTGTAGGGTTGATGGTGTTGAAGGCGGAGCTGAAGTCAACAAACAGGATCCTCGCATATGTTGCAGGGGAGTCCAGGTGCTGGAGAGTGAAGTGGAGGGCCATGTTGACTGCATCGTCCACCGACCGGTTGGCTCTGTAGGCAAACTGCAGGGGGTCTAGTAGAGGGTCTGTGATTGTTTTCAGATGAGCCAGCACAAGACGTTTGAAGGACTTCATTACCACAGAGGTCAGCGGGTCTGTAGTCATTATGTCCTGTTGGCCTTGGCTTTTTAGGCACTGGGATGATGGTGGAGGCCTTAAGACAGGCTGGCACATGGCATGTCTCCAGGGAGGTGTTGATGATGGTGGAGGCCTTAAGACAGGCTGGCACATGGCATGTCTCCAGGGAGGTGTTGATGATGGTGGAGGCCTTAAGACAGGCTGGCACATGGCATGTCTCCAGGGAGGTGTTGAAGATGGTGGAGGCCTTAAGACAGGCTGGCACATGGCATGTCTCCAGGGAGGGGTTGATGATGGTGGAGGCCTTAAGACAGGCTGGCACATGGCATGATGGCGGAGGCCTTAAGACAGGCTGGCACATGGCATGTCTCCAGGGAGGTGTTGATGATGGTGGAGGCCTTAAGACAGGCTGGCACATGGCATGTCTCCAGGGAGGTGTTGAAGATGGCGGTGAACACAGGAGACAGCTGGTCAGCGCAGTGCTTAAAGGTGGCTGGAGAGATAGAGTCTGGTCCCGCTGATTTGCGGGGGTTCTGCCTCATGAAGAGTCTGTTTACATCTCTATCTTGAATGGTGAGAGATGCATCTGAGGTGGGGGTAAGGGGGAGAGGGGGGAAGGGGAGTGCAGGGCCGTCCAGCTGCCTTTCGAATCTGCAGTAAAACTCATTCAGGTCATTGGCTAGGCGAGAGTCATTGGTGGTGTGGGGGGCTCTGGGCTGTTAGTTGTTAATTTGCCTCAGACCCCTCCAGACGGAGGCAGAGTCGTTAGCAGAGAATTGTTGTTTTAATTTCTCTGAGTACCGTCGTTTAGCCACTCTAATCTCCTTGCTAAACCGGTTCTTAGCCTCTTTGAAAATGTCTCTGTCCCCGCTCCTGAACGCTTTCTCTTTCTCCAGCCTCAATTTTCTGAGTTTAGCAGAGAACCAGGGCTTGTCATTGTTGAAATTCACCCTGGCGCGTGTTGTGATGCAGCAATCCTCACAGAAGCTTATGTAAGATGTGACCGCTTCTGTGAACTCATCGAGGCTGTTGGTAGCAGACCTGAACATGTCCCAGTCTGTAGTGTCAAGGCATGACTGTAGATCCCCCACCGCATCACTGGTCCACTGTTTTGATGTCCTCACCACAGGTTTGCAGAGTTTTAGTTTCTGCCTGTAAGCGGGAATCAAATGGACCATGGTATGGTCGGAGAGACCCAGTGCAGCCCGAGGGACAGCGTGGTAGGCTTTACTGACCGTAGTGTAACAGTGGTCCAGGGTATTCCCTTCTCTGGTGGGGCATTGGATAAATTGTCTGTATCTGGGGAGTTCGTGACTGAGGTTCCCTTTGTTAAAGTCCCCCAGAACGATAACCAAGGAGTCCGGGTTGGCTCGTTCCACGTTCAGTATCTGGTCGGCTAGCAGGCGCTGGTCATCTTTAACATGCGCGCCCGGCGTAATGTAAACACCAACCAGAATGAACGAGGTGAACTCACGGGGCGAGTAAAAAGGTTTACAGTTTATAAAAAATGATTCCAGGTTCGGAGAACAGTGTTGTAGAATCTCTGTGACATCTACACACCAGCTACTGTTTATGAAAAAACAAATACCTCCTCCTTTCGATTTCCCAGATAGAGCTGCGTCCCGGTCGGCTCTCAGTAGCCTGAAGCCGGGCAGTTGTAATGCAGAGTCCGGTATCAGATCACCCAGCCATGACTCCGTGAAGCAAAGTACAGAGGCAGTTAGAAAGTCTCTGTTTTTCGATATCAGCAGCTGTAGTTCGTCCATTTTATTGCACAGTGAACGTACATTGGAGAGGAAGAAGGACGGCAGCACCGTTCGGGTCCCGCGGCGGCGTAGTCGCACAAGCGCGCCGGCTCTCTTCCCCTTGGTCCTCCGCTTGTTTACTGTATTCACGTAGCTGAGCCCGGCGTTCACTAGAATTCCCACTAATTCGACCGCTGGCAGCAAAAAAGTGGGGAGTAAAGCCGCAGGAGTTAATTCCTTAATGTTTAAAAGTACTTCCCTTGTTAGAGAAACTTTGCAGGACAGCGAATTTCCAAACAAACAAAACAAAACAATACAGAAAACGTAGCACCGGCCGACCGTGGCTGCCATGCGCGGCGCCATCTTGGATATGATATCTCGACTAAAACCTGATCCGGACCAGGTTAGGTTCACAGCATAAGTTACCATGGCGATGTAACTCGCTAAGAGGTTAACCAACCTTGTGATACCGAAAACCCAGGGTTGAACCTGAAGTTACCTCGCTAACCAAAAATCATAGTATATCGTAGTATAGGCAGGCCTCTAACCTTCTGGGGACACGTTGTAAGATAAATTGATACGCAAACACAGCACATGCATACGCGGTATGCTGGCCCCATCTAATAGGTAATACATGGTATGCTGGCCCCATCTAATAGTTAGAAAACACTGTATGCTGGCACCATCCTAATATTGAATACACCGTATGTTGGCACCATCTAATATTGAATACACCGTATGCTGGCACCATCTAATAGGTAATACACTGTATGCTGGCACCATCTCAATCAATCAATCAAATTTATTTATAAAGCCCTTTTTACAACAAAAGTTGTCACAAAGTGCTTTTACAATCACCAGCCTGAATCCGACAGAGCAAACATCAACAAGTTGAACAAGTTGACACACGGCGGCTAGGAAAAACTCCATGAAAGTCAGATTTAGGAAGAAACCTAGAGAGGAGCCAGGCTCTGAGGGATCACCAGTCCTCTTCTGGCTGGGCTGGGTCAGTTTATGACAGTACAACAAGCGAGGTGTGAAAAACTGAGAAAGCAAAATAGTCCGGGATGTCCAGGAGGGATGATGGATTTGATAGGACTTGGAGGAAGAAGCTCCGGTTGCACCAGCTGTTCTGTCAGCCGCACAGTCAGGGGCCCCAGGGAGGATCCAGCATATGCTCCAAGCTGGAGCGGTCCCCCTGACAGAAGTGGACACAAACACAGGGAAGGGTTGGACACTAGTTCCCGGCACAATAGTATACCGAACATAATACTTTAAAAGGAGACAGGGGGGTTAGTGAGACAATGGCCATGAACGGGTAAACCCAGGACAAGTCCAGACAGATGTTAGTAGAGACAGGACACAGGAAAGATTAGGCACCCTGGTTCCCTACGTCCCCGGCACCATAGTATAGCAGCATAGATCTTAGAATGAGACAGGGGGGTCCAGTGAAGCTGGGGCCCTGAACAGGGTAAACCCGAAACAGGGCCCAATAGGCCGGAAAACACCCACCCACTATGCCGAGCATCAACCCAGGGACGCCAATCGACCATGACCACTCGGGCAGGTTTAGTTTTTGCTCACAAAGTTACTCGAGCTGGTGGAACAAACAAGAGCTATAGCGAGCCAGTGACATCCACACTCCGAGGAGCATATGGGAGGTTTCGTTTTTGCTCACAAAGCTACTCGAATTGAGGCTGCAACGGAGCACTATAGCGAACCAGTGACTCCTCCCCACAGTTAACTGGGATAATCAGAGTTTAATTCACCAGCTACTCGGATTGAGCGAACAAAGGAGAGCTAAGCGAACCAGTGACTCCTCCCCACAGTTAACTGGGATAATCAGAGTTTGTTCACTAGCTACTCGGATTGAGCGAACAAAGGAGAGCTATAGCGAGCCAGTGACTCCACCCCCCAGGCAGCAGCCTGGAGGTATCGTTTTTGCTCAAAAAGCTACTCGAGAGGCAACAACAGGGAACCATAGCGAGCCAGTGACTCCACCCCCCAGGCAGCAATCGAGAGGACACCCCAGGGGAGATGTGAACCCGCAAGGCAAAGACAGCAGGGCAGAATGAGATCCGAGCCTTCCGTTCAACCTTCGTACCCTGGGCCATATTACACTCAACCATAGACCTTACTGAAAAGATATGTTTTTAATTGTGATTTAAAGGTTTGAACAGAATCTACATTTCTAACCCAGATTGGCAACTCATTCCATAATAGAGGAGCTCTATAGGAGAAGGCTCTACCTCCAGCTGTTTGTTTCGAAATTTTAGGTACAATTAGGAGACCGGCATTCAGCGAGGTAGGTGGGAGCAAGTTGATGTAAAGCTTTGTATGTTAACAGTAGTACTTTAAAGTCTGCCCTAGCCTTAACAGGCAGCCAATGTAAAGAGGCTAATACTGGGTTAATGTGGTCAAATTTCTTAGTTCTAGTTAAGATTCTAGCAGCCGTATTAAGTACTAATTGAAGTTTGTTTACTGATTTATCAGGGTAACCAGAGAATAGAACATTGCAATAATCTAATCTTGAGGTAACAAAAGCATGGATTAGTTTTTCTGCATCAATTTTTGATAAATAATTTCTGATTTTTGCAATATTCCGAAGATGGAAAAATGCTGTCCTTGAAATATATTTTATGTGATCGTCAAATGAGAGATCCGGGTCAAGGGTCACTCCAAGGTTTTTGACGTTTTTTTGTGAAATGACTATACATCCGTTTAGGTTCAGCGTAAGGTCTGTCAATAAATCTCTCTGTTTCTTAGGTCCTAAAACTAGCATTTCAGTTTTATCTGAATTAAGGAGCAGAAAATTCTCTGTCATCCACTTTCGTATATCTGAAACACAAGCTTCCATAGTGGCTAATTTAGGGGCTTCTCCATGTTTCATAGCAATATACAGCTGCGTGTCATCGGCATAGCAGTGAAAATTAACAGTATGTTTTCGAATGACATTACCCAAAGGTAACATATAGAGTGAGAACAGAAGTGGTCCTAAGACTGAGCCTTGTGGAACACCAAAGCATACCTTTGATTTGTTAGAGGATAAGCCATCTACACAAACAAACTGAAGTCTATCTGATAAATAAGATCTAAACCAATCGAGAACATGTCCTCTTAGCCCAACAAGGGTCTCTAATCTCTCCAAGAGAAGGGAGTGATCAATAGTGTCAAAGGCAGCACTAAGATCAAGAAGCAATAGGAGAGATGCAGAACCTTTGTCAGAAGCCAATAAAAGGTCATTTACCACCTTAACAAGTGCAGTCTCAGTGCTATGATGGGGTCTAAAACCGGACTGAAGTTTTTCATATATATTATTTGTCTTCAGAAAGGCCGTAAGTTGTAGTGAGACAGATTTTTCTAGGATTTTTGAAAGAAACGGGAGGTTTGATATTGGTCGGTAGTTTTTTAGGATGTCTGGGTCTAAGTTACATTTTTTTAGCAGAGGCTTCATTTCTGCAATTTTTAGTGAGGTTGGCACTGATCCGGAGGACAGGGAGCAATTTATTATGTTCAACATTGATGGGCTAAGCACAGGAAGTAACTCCTTAAGTAATTTAGTTGGAATTGGGTCTAGTTGACAGTTGGTTGATTTTGAACTATTTATTAATTTTGTAAATTTTTCTAGAGACACAGGTACAAAAGATTCAATAGTCGCCATTGAAAATAAATCAGGGCAGCTCTGCGAGCTCTCAGGACAACAGAGTTTTTGAGAACTGAGGCAGTTAAGGGTACAATTTGCAATTTATTTTCTAATGTTGATTATTTTTTCATCGAAGTAGTTCATGAATTCATCACAACTAAAGTGAAGACCCACTTCATTGCTTAAACATTGCTTTTTAGTGAGTTTTGCAATTGTGTCAAAAAGAAATTTAGGATTATTTTTGTTTGTGTCGATTAGATTTGATAAGTAGGCTGATCGAGCACTTATAAGTGATTTCCGGTATTGCACAGTACTATCAATCCAGGCTAGACTAAATACTTCTAACTTAGTGGAGCGCCACTTTCGCTCCAATTTTCTGGAGGCTTGCTTAAGTGTTCTGGTAGTGTCAGTGTACCAGGAGCAGGTGATGGAGATTTGTGGGATTCACATCCAGGGCACGAAGCTCCCGTTCCACCACATCCCAAAGATGCTCTATTGGGTTGAGATCTGGTGACTGTAGGGGCCATTTCAGTACAGTGAACTCATTGTCATGTTCAAGAAACCAATTTGAAATGATTCGAGCTTTGTGACATGGTGCATTATCCTGCTGGAAGTAGCCATCAGAGGATGGGTACATGGTGGTCATAAAGGGATGGACATGGTCAGAAACAATGCTCCGGTAGGCCGTGGCATTTAAACGATGCTCAATTGGCACTAAGGGGCCTAAAGTGTGCCAAGAAAACATCCCCCACACCATTACACCACCACCACCAGCCTGCACAGTGGTAACAAGGCATGTTGGATCCATGTTCTCATTCTGTTTACGCCAAATTCTGACTCTACCATCTGAATGTCTCAACAGAAATGGACTCATCAGACCAGGCAACATTTTTCCAGTCTTCAACTGTCCAATTTTGGTGATCTCGTGCAAATTGTAGCCTAGAAATGATTTTGCGTGAAAATCCCAGTAACTGAGCAGATTGTGAAATAGACCGGCCCGTCTGGCACCAACAACCTAGCCACGCTCAAAATTGCTTAAATCTCCTTTCTTTCCCATTCTGACATTCAGTTTGGAGTTCAGGAAATTGTCTTGACCAGGACCACACTCCTAAATACATTGAAGCAACTGCCATGTGATTGGTTGCTTAGATAATTGCATTAATGAAAAATTTAACATCTGTTCCTAATAATCCTTTAGGTGAGTGTATATCCGTGAGTCATGCACCGATCCAGGCCATTTGGCCTCCACATTGGTAATTAGATATGAAGCATCACATATGATCTTGAGAGTGCAGAGAATTACAGCTGTTACTTGCAGTATTGTGATGCGGTCTATACTTTTTTGGCAGTGGTGAATTAACTGCACATTATTGCTGTGAATGGACTTCTTCTTCACATAGTCCACTTCATTTTACGAAGGAGCCGTGATTGAAATGTGTGTTCCATCTATGCAGCCAATCATTGGGAAATCCTAAAGGAAATTCAAATTACTCATACCATTCTGATCTTGCAGCACTATTTAATTAATAGAATTTTCATTATTCATTGTAAAGGGTTTTACACTATTGACCTGCAATCCTGTGGAACTCCTCTTTGATGGCTGTTACTGGTTTATGTCCAGTGAAGACTACAAAAACATATAAAAAACGTTTCAGAGAGAGGCTCACTTTTCTGATGGCTCTGCATACAGTGGCTTTACTTATATGCTCAGCATCACCAATGTTGTAAAAAAAAACCTGACGTTTGGAAAAAAACGCAATGCGACACAAATAACCTGGTCCGTTGTAAGTGCATGTCTACATTTACATTACATTTACATTTACATTTTGCGCATTTAGCAGACACTCTTATCCAGAGCGACTTACAATAAGTGCAGGCATTTCACATATAGCTAAAACACACATCAAAAAGGCAATAAGTACATTGTTCTTGGGTGGGTGCAGGGGGAAGTGCTAGAGATAGAAGGGGTGCTAGGAGAGGAGGAATGGGTGATAATCGTAGAGGAATGATTCGGTAGTGAAGTTTCGAACAGGCGAGAGTTGTGGAGCTCCATTCATGGAGCTACTGGAGGTACAGTTTGAAGAGGAATGTTTTTAGACGTTTTTTGAAGATTGGTAGAGAGTCCGATGATCTGATCTCCTGAGTGGAGTTGTTCCACCATTGCGGGGCAAGCACGGAGAACAATTTAGACTGAGCAGATCGGGAGTTGCCCTCCCGTAGGGATGGCACTACCAAGAGGCCTGAGGAGGCAGAACGAAGTGCTCGCGTGGGTGTGTACGGCTTGATTAGTGACTGGATGTAGGAGGGGGCGGTTCCTCTTACTGCCCCATAGGCTAACACCATAGTTTTGTAGTGGATGCGTGCTTCAACCGGGAGCCAGTGTAGTGTGCGGAACAGCTAAGTGACGTGGGACGTTGGGTGACGTTAGTGATATGAGGACGGATAAGGTTGTGTACGTATATGATAGACTATAAAGAAAAACTATCAAACAGGTAGGTATCTGGGAATGAGAAAACATCTACTCGAGGCCTCAATATCCTCTCCCGACCTATGTTAACTCCCTTCTTAGAAGAATAGCTTCTTCATCTACGGGATCATCGACAAAAGGACATGCCATGTTCGAAAATGAAGTTATAAACAATCCTAATTTATTTATTAAAATAACTGCGATTAAATACGCCTGACAGACTGAATAAAAGAATGAGCAAATGAAAGAGCGCTCTTAAGTAGCCGGGGCCGGTGTCAGAGGGTGGACACTGTGAAGAAAACCTGCTCCCGACCAGGTTAGGTTCACAGGCTCAATTACCATAGTGACTGACTCTGGGGTTTAGTTACCTCACTTTCTGAAACAGACAACCCGGAGTTTCCATTATCTCAGGGTTAACTTACTGCTTCTTGAAACGGACCCCTGGTCTATACACTGTACCCAGTTCATATGTTGTTATTACTGTTGAAGCACAAGCAAGCTTTGACCAGGTTGAAAAGATGATAGTGGATAGCCATGCTTTAGTGCTGTTTGACCCTCAGAAGCCAACCGTTGTTTCTACAGATTCCTCTGACTATGGACTTGGAGCGGTTCTGAGTTGCTTTTGCTTCATGTAGTTTATCGGATGCTGAGAGGAAGTATTCAATTGTAGAGAAGAAGCGCTGGCCTGTGTCTAGTCGGCTGAGAAATGGCATACGTGGCAATGGGGGAGGAAATTCCTACTACGCACAGATCATCAAGCATTGACAACGCTTCCAACTACCAAAGGTAACAATCATGCTGGCTTGCGGATTGCCAGATGGTCGGCCCGCCTGATGGAGTTTGACTATAATGTTCAATACAGAACAGGATCTTTGAACTATGTTGCTGATTGCCTTTCTAGACTCCCGCTTCCAGAGACTGACGTAGAATGCGCAGATAATGTGGAATCTGTGGCGACTATTTTCACTGACCTAAGTGCTGCTTCTGGACAATATTTCCAGACTGCGGGCCACGACTGCCCTGTGTTCACAAAGCTCTGTGCTCAGATACAGAAAGGCTGGCCTTCCCAAAAGAAAGCACTCGATCCTGACTTACAACCGTCCTACCTGATTCGCGATGAGCTGGCAGTCGTGGACGTCTGTATTGTCAGAGGAACTCATCGGTTGCTTGTGCCTGAGTCATTGCAAAAGACTCATTGATATTGCTTATGAAACACACCAAAGGGTTGTTTGCACAAAACAATGCCTCAGAGAACTCTACTGGTGGCCCAAAATAGACTGTCAGACAGGTATTTATAAAGAACTGTACAACTTGCAGACAAAACGATAAGTCAACCATCACACACGGTGCTCCGCTTCAACCTGTGCCTCTACCAGCTGCTGCCTGGGGGAAGGTCTCAGCGGACATTTTAGGTCCAATTGACATAGCACCTGCTGACTGTAGATTTGCCATAATGTTGGTGGATTACTAAAGTAAATGGCCAGAAGTAGCCTTTACTTCCTGTGTTGATACTGCTACTGTCATATAGTTTTTGACCACCGTTTTCTCTCAGGAAGGCAACGTAAAGGAACTAGTCAGTGATAATGGACCTAAGTTTGTATCTGCTGACTTTGCTGTTTCTCAAAAAGAGGGGAATCACAAGTCTTCTATCCAAGAGCTAATGGAGAAGCTAATGGAGAAGTAGAACAAATCAACAGCGTCTTGAAGGACTGCCTACAAACTGCGTTGATACAAGGACAGCCCTGAAAACCCTTCATGGGGACATTTCTGATGGACTACAGAGCAACACCACATTCAACCACTGGTGTATCTCCTTCAGAACTGCTCCACGGCCGACGAATGAGTACAAAGTAACAAGTAAAGGACATGCCTGTATGTTCTACAGATGAACATTCTGCGCGTGTAAAAGTGGACATAAAAAACTAAAAACAAAGGAATACACAGATGCCCACAGACATGAAACCTACTAACTTTCAGCCCGGTGACCAAGTACGGATCAGGAAGCCAAGAAAGGTTACGACAGTTGAACTAAAATTCACAAAAACAAGAACGGTGGTAACAAAGAAAAGTCAAAATACTTAACTACTGGATAATGGAACCTGGAGTGCCTCATGACTATCTGCAGTGCCAGAGTCGACCATGGATACTGATTATGACCAAGTACTGATAGCCTACCCAGACCGAACAAAGGTAGGAAACCACCGAGCTGGACTAAGGACTTTGTAATGTGAATAGGAAAAGGAACATAATGAGAAGTTCACTGTGTTATTATCTCTCATACACATACAGAGGGTATAGTGTAGTTCTGAGATGCAAGTGTACTATTTGTTGAAGAGGGAAGATGTTTTGTCCAGAATATTCTTCCTTGTTAGATGTTCATATTACCACTAGAGGTCACTCAAGTGTTTGGGGGTTAATGAGTTCAATTGTAAATGTAAATATGTGTGAAGAATGGAAAGAAGACGAATAAAGCACATGGTTCCAAGTTCCTCTGTTTCTGTGTCGAATTATTGCTAAGTTAGGCACGACACAACAGTGCTCTATATATTTAATAACATCATTAATATCATCTAACATTCATTAAAATTATATAAAATTCATTATCATTATTATCATATAACATTCAGTAACATCATACAACATTACATTTCTTTGTCATTATTTATAGCCGTGGAACGTAATTGTAATAGTTGTCAGCAGTATTTCTGACACATAATTTGAGGAAAAAACATTTCTATACTAAATTTTAGGAAACTACCAGCACAGAACGCATCTGATCAGATCAGTATTAATATAGTTAGAAGAATCCTGTTTCCACGAGACCCCGAACCTCACTGTTCCATTTCCTCTATTTTTCATGATCCCTTCAGAGGTTCACTGCTGACCACTCCCCCGGTACCTGTAAAAACAAAACAGTATAGCATACAAACATTACACATATACTGTATGCTAATACTAACTGGTAGTCTTTACAGACACACATAAACACATACAGTACCTGTAAAAACAAAACAGTATAGCATACAAACATTACAAATATTCTATATGCTAATATTAAGAGGTAGTCTTTATAGTCGCACATAAACACATACAGTACCTGTAAAAACAAAACAGTATAGCATACAAACATTACACATATACTGTATGCTAATACTAACTGGTAGTCTTTATAGTCACACATAAACACATACAGTACCTGTAAAAACAAAACAGTATAGCATACAAACATTACACATATACTGTATGCTAATACTAACTGGTAGTCTTTATAGTCACACATAAACACATACAGTACCTGTAAAAACAAAACAGTATAGCATACAAACATTACAAATATACTGTATGCTAATATTAACTGGTAGTCTTTAGTCACACATAAACATACAGTACCTGTAAAACAAAACAGTATAGCATACAAACATTACAAATATACTGTATGCTAATATTAACTGGTAGTCTTTAGTCACACATAAACATACAGTACCTGTAAAACAAAACAGTATAGCATACAAACATTACAAATATACTGTATGCTAATATTAACTGGTAGTCTTTAGTCACACATAAACATACAGTACCTGTAAAAACAAAACAGTATAGCATACAAACATTACAAATATACTGTATGCTAATACTAACAGGTAGTCTTTATAGTCACACAGAAATGTGAGGATCAGAGGTTTGGTCCTTACCCTCCCCCGCTCTCAGAAGATCCTAAAGATCCCTCTGCCAGCCAAACGATCGGACTAATTGTGTTCACCTGTGGTTTCTCCTGAGTTGGTCACACATGTCTGTAATTAGTCATGTATTTATGTTGGGGGTTGTCTGTTTGTCAGTGTCGGGACATTGTTTTCAGGTATGTTGGTAGTTCGTCTTGGGGTTAGTGTGTTTGGGGTTTCTGGTTCATTGGGTGTTATTTCTTGTCGGTCTGTGTTGTTCTTGTAGTTAGTTTCTGTATTCTGTTAATATGTCCTTGTGCTTTAATAGACTGTAGTTCGGTTCTTGTCCTTGTGTCTCAGTCGGGTGTTTCACGTTCATTATGTGTGAAGTCTCCGTGGTCCTAGTGCTCTAGTCCGATTGTATTTCTGTGTATGGTGTTTTGAGTGTTTTATGATCTTCCTGTATGTTAAGAGTATTCCTATGTTAAGAGTATTCCTATGTTGACTTTCAACATAGTCAGTTCTGTCAGTTCTTACGTCCCTGATTAAGGTCCGTAAATAAAGAAGCACTTAACTGTCTCTCTGCGTTTGCATCTCACTCCCTGCTCGCCTGAAAGAGGCTATTCATTACAATAAACACATACAGTACCTGTAAAAACAAAACAGTATAGCATACAAACATTACAAATATACTGTATGCTAATATTAACGGTAGTCTTTATAGTCACACAAGCACATACAGTACCTGTAAAAACAAAACAGTATAGCATACAAACATTACAAATATACTGTATGCTAATATTAACGGTAGTCTTTATAGTCACACAAACACATACATCTCATCTCACATCTCATCTTCAACCGCTTATCCGGGGTTGGGTCGCGGGGGTAGCAGCTCTAGCAGGGGACCCCAAACTTCCCTTTCCCGGGCAACATTAGCCAGCTCTGACTGGGGAATCCCGAGGCGTTCCCAGGCCAGTGTGGAGATATAATCTCTCCACCTAGTCCTGGGTCTTCCCCGAGGTCTCCTCCCAGCTGGACGTGCCTGGAACACCTCTCTAGGGAGGCGCCCAGGTGGCATTCGTACAAGATGCCCGAACCACCTCAACTGGCTCCTTTCTATGCAAAGGAGCAGCGGCTCTACTCCGAGTTCCTCTCGGATGACTGAGCTTCTCACCCTATCCCTAAGGGAGAGGCCAGCCACCTTTCTGAGAAAACCCATTTCGGCCGCTTGTACCCGCGATCTCGTTCTTTCGGTCATGACCCAGCTTTCATGACCATAGGTGAGGGTAGGAACAAAGATTGACCGGTAGATCGAGAGCTTTGCCTTTCGGCTCAGCTCTCTTTTCGTCACAACGGTGCGGTGAAGCGAATGCAACACCGCCCCCGCTGCTCCGATCCTCCGACCAATCTCCCGCTCCATTGTTCCCTCACTTGCGAACAAGACCCCGAGGTACTTGAACTCCTTCACTTGGAGTAAGGACTCATTCCCTACCCGGAGTAGGCACTCCACCGGTTTCCTGCTGAGAGTCATGGCCTCAGATTTAGAGGTGCTAACCCTCATCCCAGCCGCTTCACACTCGGCTGCGAACCGATCCAGTGAGTGCTGAAGGTCACCGACCGATGAGGACATCAGGACCACATCATCCGCAAAAAGCAGTGATGTGACCATCAGCCCACCGAACGGGAACCCCTCCCCCCCATGACTACGCCTTGATATCCTGTCCATGAATATTACAAACAGGATTGGTGACAAAGCGCAGCCCTGGCGGAGGCCAACCCCCACCTGGAACGAATCCGACTTACTGCCGAGGACACGGACACAGCTCATGCTTTGAGCGTTCAGAGATTGGATGGCCCTGAGAAGAGACCCCCTCACCCCATACTCCCGCAGCACCTCCCACAAAAGATCCCGGTATACCCGGTCATACGCCTTCTCCAGATCCACAAAACACATGTAGACTGGATGGGCATACTCCCAGGCCCCCTCCAGGATCCTTGCGAGAGTAAAGAGCTGGTCCGTGGTTCCCCGGCCAGGACGAAAACCGCATTGTTCCTCTTCAATCTGAGGTTCGACTATTGGCCGAACCCTCCTTTCCAGCACTTTGGAGTACACTTTACCAGGGAGGCTGAGGAGTGTGATACCTCTGTAATTGGCACACACTCTCTGGTCCCCCTTTTTAAAGAGGGGAACCACCACCCCAGTCTGCCACTCCTCTGGCACTGTCCCAGACTTCCATGCAATGTTGAAGAGGCGTGTCAACCAAGACAGCCCTTCCCCACCCAAAGCTTTTAGCATTTCTGGACGAATCTCATCAGTCCCTGGGGCTTTGCCACTGTGGAGTTGTTTGACTACCTCAGCGACTTCCCCAGGGAAACTGACAATGACCCTCCATCAGCCTCCAGCTCTGCCTCTGTACTAGAGGGCGTGTAGGTCGGATTCAGGAGCTCCTCAAAATGCTCTTTCCAGCGCCCGATCACATCATCAGTTGAGGTCAACAGTGTCCCATCCTTACTGTACACAGCTTGGATGGTTCCCCGTTTTCCCCTTCTGAGGTGCCGAACGGTTTTCCAGAAGCATTTTGGTGCCGACCGAAAGTCCTTCTCCATAGCTTCTCCAAACTTCTCCCACACCCGCTGCTTTGCCTCTGACACGGCAGCGGCTGCAGCCCTTCGGGCCTGTCGGTACCCTGCAACTGCCTCCGGAGTCCCCAGGGCTAGCATATCCCTGAAGGCCTCCTTCTTCAGTCGGACAGCTTCCCTGACCACCGTGGTCCACCACGGTGTTCTAGGGTTACCACCCCTTGAGGCACCTAGGACCTTGAGACCACAGCTCACCGCCGCAGCTTCAGCAATAGAAGCTTTGAACATTGCCCACTCAGGTTCAATGCCCCCAACCTCCACAGGGATGCCTGAAAAGCTCCGCCGGAGGTGTGAGTTGAAGATCTTTCGGACAGGGGCCTCCTCCAGACGTTCCCAGTTCACCCGCACTACCCGTTTGGGCTTACCTGTTCTGTCCAAAGTCTTTCCCCACCCTCTGATCCAACTCACTACCAGATGGTGATCAGTTGACAGCTCTGCCCCTCTCTTCACCCGAGTGTCCAAAACATGCGGCCTTAGATCAGCCGATACGATCACAAAATCGATCATTGACCTTCGGCCTAGGGTGCTCTGGTACCATGTACACTTATGCGCCTCCTTATGTTCGAACATGGTGTTTGTTATAGACAATCCATGACTAGCACAGAAGTCCAATAACAAACGACCGCTCGGGTTTAGATCAGGGAGGCCGTTCCTCCCAATCACGCCTCTCCAGGTGTCTCCATCGTTGCCCACATGTGCGTTGAAGTCTCCCAGCAGAATGATGGAGTCCCCTACTGGAGCCCTATATAGGACTCCCTTCAGGGTCTCCAAGAAGGCTGAATACTCCGAACTGCTGTTTGGTGCATAAGCACAAACAACAGTCAGAGTTTTCCCCCCCACCACCCTTAGGCGTAGGGAGGCAAACCTCTCATCCACCGGGGTAAACTCCAACACCGCCGGGCTCAGACGTGGGCTCGTGAGTATCCCCACACCAGCCCGCCGCCTCTTACCCTGGGCAACTCCAGAGAAGACCAGAGTCCAACCCCTATCCAGGAGTAAGGTTCCAGAGCCACGGTTGTGCGTAGAGGTAAGTCCCACCAGATCCAACTGGTATCGCTCCACCTCACACACAAGTTCTGGCTCCTTCCCCCCCAGTGAGGTGACGTTCCACGTCCCCAAAGCAAGCTTCTGCCGCCCGGGTCTGATCCGTCGAGACCCCCCACCTTCACTGCCACCCATATGACAGCGCACCCGACCCCTGCGGTTGTTCCTGTGAGTGGTGGGCCCACAGGATGGAGAGGAGAGAGATGCCACATATCTCGTTCGGGCTGTGCCCGGCCGGGCTCCGTGGCAAACCCGGCCACCAGACGCTCGCTTTCGAGCCCGCCGTCTGGGCCTGGCTACAGACGAGGGCCCTGGGCTTCCTCCAGGCAGGGTCTCGCTCCTTTTCCCTCTATCTTTCATGGGGTCTTTGTGAACCATTCTTAGTCTGGCCCCTCGCCTGAGACCACTTTGCCTTGGGAAACCCTACCAGGAGCATGAAGCTCCAGACAACCCAGCCCTCAGGTTCATAGGGGCACACAAACCTCTCCACCACGTTAAGGTGATGATTCCCGGGGAGGAACATTTCAGAATAACAACAGAAATTCATTTTCTGAATACAAGTAATGGGTTAACAACTCCCAGCTGTTTTGCAGATATTGAAATATTTTAAACCTTGAATATTGATGCAGACAATTGATTACCTACAAACCCTCAGTCAAAAGCAGCGTTGGTATACACTGTGTTACTACACGTATTAAGCAATATTTGGACAGTATTGTTATGCAGGAAAAAGTATGTTGCTATTATAATGGCAAGAAAAAGCCAATTCACAAAGGAAGACAGACATAGCATTTTACCCTTAATAGTTTAGGTAATGGATATTAAGAGAAGATGCAAAGAAAGGGAAGGAGAAATTGAATAAGATATGGGGGTGTGCTTCTATATACCCCATTGATTCTGACTGTTAAATATAACATATAACCACAGAATAACTACAGCAGCATGGATGAATACCAACTAAACACCTACAAAACAGGACATAGAAATGTAGAGGTCTATGTGTCACCTGGGGTTGTTGATGCCATTGTTCTTCAGTGAGTTACCAATGCGGATCTCAGCACCATCAAGTCTCTCTGAACAGCAGTCTTGTCTATTGGTGAGGGATACAGTTGAAACTCTGTACACTTTACTTAGAACCACTCTCCACCAGGGGTTGGTTTCGTTCTCAGTGTGGGAGCAGGATCCAGAGTGAAAGTGTGAGGTTCTGTCCCCATCAATGGCCAAAGATACATCGCAAGGCTTTATTAACGGCACAACCCGTTTGCATATTACAATATTATTTGCGAGTGGCTCGTTCCTTCACACTATTGGAGATACGGAAAACGTGGGGAAAAGTGTGGTCATATTTTTATTCCTACACAGTTTTGACCTTCACAAGTCAAAGCAATTTATCATTACCCGATGTTTAACAGATGAAATTACTGTACCAGTCATTTGGATTATAGGTCTAATTAATTTAATGCAACAACAAATAACTTTACAGTTTGGTAAATTAATTTACTTTGTATTTCGGTATATCATTTTGTACATTACTATCCCTCTACCCCCTCAGCCCCTTAGTATAATTTATATTGTTCTATTCATATGTTTTATGTTAGCACCTTCCTGCCAAAGTAAATTCTTTGTCTGTTCACACATTCATGGCAACTAAACACTTTTCTGATTTCTGATTCTTGATTGCTGTTATGAACAGACAAACACATGCATTTACCTGTGTTTTTAAAGAGACTTAGGTGACCATGAACAAAACAATTAGTAAAGACTACCATTTAGTTGAATGTTCTTGTACTTTTAGAATAGAATAGACCAATATTGTCAGTTGTACAACTGAATGCCTTCAACTGAAATGTGTTCTCTGCATTTTACCCAACCCTGAGGTGCAGGGGGCAGCCCTAATCAGTTACCTGATTTGACTTCCACGTCACAGCGCCCGGGGAGCATTTTAGGGTTAACTGTCTTGCAGGCAGGGTTAACAGAACCAGGGACCTTCCAGACCCAAGCCCTAGTCCCTAACCACTAGGCCACCTTGACGCCCCATTTTATTTGTTACTTGTTTGATGTTCTAGTCGGTCCATGAGTAATCCCCTAATATATGTGTGTGTGTGTTGGAGTTTGTATGAATTAACGTGGGCAGAAATCATATTTTACGCAGTGAGAATTGTGGAAGAAATGTACTGTCCTGTGGTGGCTCTGACATTTAGAAAATATGAAATGAAATTATGACATTATTAAAATACAATACCGTAACAATTGATAGAACCATATGGTGACCACTAAATGCATTTAATTTGTCTGCTACTTTTTGCCAGCCCTCTCCTATCTTTTGCAGACTTTGCGGTGTTCCCTTGCCTTTTAATTAAACACTCAAGTTTAGCATAACCTTCCATCAATATCTCTTGTTCTGATGTGGATAAAAAGTGGGCGTAATCTTTGGCCATGATGAGTAGCCAATAGGAGTGTCGCTGATCAAGGTTTCTACTATCGATACATGTCGCCTTTTAAACGAACGCTTGGACGCGCATTTATCTGAGATGACTCAGTCCAGCTATGCTCATCGTAAACAGCAGATGTGTTCGGAGAACCGAATTAGCCGGATGACGAGTAGCCGGATGACGTCATCTTGGATGTCTCATTTGATCTCGGATGTATTAAGCGACGTACGGAGAACGAACCCCTGGTCTTAAGAAATCTTAAGAAACCTATTTACTCTGTATATATTTCCAATATGTCCACCCGTCACATTAAACGACGTGCAGGTACCTGCTTAGAGGATGGGTGCATTTTTCACACATTTGTTTATTTATAACTGTAAATAAGAGCTCATCAACCTCATTCTGCTAAGAACCGTAGGCTGCAGCGTGAACAGAATAATGTGGACTCTAAAGGGGAAGTGCAATCCGCGTGCCTTCCCTAGAAACATATCCCTCCCCAAATAAAAAATGTTGCCTCCCCATTTATTTATTTTTACATTTTCTATTTAAGGGTCGGATAAAAGAGAAAACACATTGATCTATGTTCAACTGTCAACGACCACGGTAATGTTTTTTTCCATATTGTATTGGTGATTTATTTTAAATGATTATTTTTTCTGATATTTGTTCATGGATAATGATCGATTAGTGTTGCTTGTGTTTAGAGAAATTAGATTCCAAAGGTACATTGACCGCCAACTACACTTTGTGCTCGTTGAGTGTTTATGTTTGCTGGGTAGAGTCCACTATTGATTATCTGTGTATACTAAGAGGGCATTTGTAAGATTGTTACTCCTAAATGTATTTGGTGTTATGGTGTTGCTACATCATGTATGAACAAATGACATCTGCAGGCAAAGTTATAAGTTAATGATTCAAATATGTTAAATATACAGTATTGTTCCGCATATTGTTCCGCATTATTCTTCCTTGTAACTTCTCCCTGGTCTGTCCTCAGTTTGTAGTGATTTGTAGTGTGTCCTTGTAGTGGCTTAGACACTCAGTTATATCACCACACTTTCAACAGCAAATTGTCCACGTGTACTAGCAAATACAATTTTTTTTTACTTGGGTATAAAAAGGGAAAGCAGAGACAAATCGTGTCAATGTAAAATAGTAGCAGAGTCCTGTAAATGTTAGAGGCAGGACTGTACACAGTGCATCGTTAAAAATGAAAAAGTTAATACATACAGGTAAAGTTGGTTCAATAATGTACATTTGTTTTGTCAGTAATTCAATGAAATATAATAAAAAATTATACGATGCAATCCACACCTTATATATCATTATTGACAAATATATCGTATGGATTCAGTACTAGATCTCAGAGTTGGATAGTTCAAAAAATACCTTTAGTCGATACTGAGTTGGGAAGTTCAGCCTTTCGGTTTCAAAGCACCTCAGCTGTGGAATAAGATTCAATTAGGTTAATTTTGTTTGGGTGCCTTGGTTTCCATGGGTCAGTTTAAAACAATGATGTTCGATATTTATAGTGCGAAATGTGTTTGTTTTAATTGTCCTGTCATTGTATCTGTTAATTGTTTTGTTTGTATTTGTCCTTAATTGTATTTGTGAGTTGATGTTCCCAGGGCACACTTGCAAACGAGACCTTGGTCTCAATGTGTCTCCCTGGATGAATAATTTCCAGAACTTGACATATGAATATTTTTTTTAAACTAAGACAGGAACCAAAATCATAAAACTCGCAGTAAGACCGGTGTGGGTGATAAAGTGAGGGAGAGCGAGAGAGTGAGACCGGTGTGAGTGATAAAGTGAGACCGGTGTGGGTGATAAAGTGAGGGAGAGAGAGAGTGAGACCGGTGTGAGTGATAAAGTTAGAGAGAGTGAGACCGGTGTGGGTGATAAAGTGAGGGAGAGAGGGAGTGAGACCGGTGTGGGTGATAAAGTGAGGGAGAGAGGGAGTGAGACCGGTGTGGGTAATAAAGTGAGGGAGAGTGAGACCAGTGTGGGTGATAAAGTGAGAGATAGAGGGAGTGAGACCGGTGTGGGTGATAAAGTGAGGGAGAGAGAGAGAGAGAGACCGGTGTGGGTGATAAAGTGAGGGAGTGAGAGAGAGTGAGACCGGTGTGGTTGATATTTGTATATTACTCTCGTTTTATTTCTCTCTGGCTTCTCACACGAGTGTCCTCCAGTGCTGTGTTTAGATAAACATGTGTCTGGTTTGAGTGAAGATGCTACCACTTCCTGAATATTGATCCAACTGTGGTTACTGTGATATCTAAGACATTAATATAATGGGGGGAGCCTTAAGTGTATTGTTACTGCAGGAGGGTAAAACAATATTTAATATGTATATGAACAAAGGAAGAAGACTCCAGCACAATGAGGATCTTGGATGTGGATGACGGTATTTCTGAGGAAAAGACAGGAAGTGAACAAAAATATTCTGGTATCAATACATAAAAACATTCACCAACATATACAATTTATACATTTATCTTATCTTTAATGAAAAATCAATGTTAACATTGAATGCTACAATCTTTCAGTATATTTCCAGTGGAAGAGGCCACCCAGAGTTGCTGCATTGTATCTGGGTTTCTATGTTCTCCTTCTAGTTGTGACCAGAGGCCTGAGTGAACGATGTAAGTATGTTTTCATCAATGCTTAATGAACACAGACACAACAATTGATTAATGAATTCACTGTTACAATGCTAATGTTACAAACTAGCGACGATAATCTGACTGAACAGAATGTCCAGTTAAAGAAGAATTTTCAATCGCTGAAAAGCAAGATTAAAGGTAACATTTAAATTTTGCTTTGCAAAGTATTACAAGTGGCTGACAATTCTACATGAAGTAAACTACATCACTGTTTTGGTATATTCAGGTTTGTATTAATATTTTTATTTATTTCTGCTTTGGCAATACAACCTGTTGCCTCTTTAATTGCCTGACAACTATACAGACTTGATAGCAGGCAAGAAGAGAGAGTCAGACCATCAGGAAAGAAGAGAGAGTCAGACCATCAGACAAGAAGAGAGAGTCAGACCATCAGACAAGAAGAGAGAGTCAGACCATCAGACAAGAAGAGAGAGTCAGACCATCAGACAAGAAGAGAGAGTCAGACCATCAGACAAGAAGAGAGAGTCAGACCATCAGACAAGAAGAGAGAGTCAGACCATCAGACAAGAAGAGAGAGTCAGACCATCAGACAAGAAGAGAGAGTCAGACCATCAGACAAGAAGAGAGAGTCAGACCATCAGACAAGAAGAGAGAGTCAGACCATCAGACAAGAAGAGAGAGTCAGACCATCAGACAAGAAGAGAGAGTCAGACCATCAGACAAGAAGAGAGAGTCAGACCATCAGGAAATAAGAGAGAGTCAGACCATCAGGCAAGAAGAGAGAGTCAGACCATCAGGAAAGAAGAGAGAGTCAGACCATCAAGAAAGAAGAGAGTCAGACCATCAGGAAATAAGAGAGAGTCAGACCATCAGACAAGAAGAGAGAGTCAGACCATCAGGAAATAAGAGAGAGTCAGACCATCAGGAAAGAAGAGAGTCAGACCATCAGGCAAGAAGAGAGAGTCAGACCATCAGGCAAGAAGAGAGAGTCAGACCATCAGGAAATAAGAGAGAGTCAGACCATCAGACAAGAAGAGAGAGTCAGACCATCAGAAGGAAGAGAGAGTCAGACCATCAGGAAAGAAGAGAGAGTCAGACCATCAGGAAAGAAGAGAGAGTCAGACCATCAGGAAAGAAGAGAGTCAGACCATCAGACAAGAAGAGAGAGTCAGACCATCAGGAAATAAGAGAGAGTCAGACCATCAGGAAAGAAGAGAGTCAGACCATCAGGAAAGAAGAGAGAGTCAGACCATCAGACAAGAAGAGAGAGTCAGACCATCAGACAAGAAGAGAGAGTCAGACCATCAGACAAGAAGAGAGAGTCAGACCATCAGGAAGGAAGAGAGAGTCAGCCCATCAGGAAAGAAGAGAGAGTCAGACCATCAGACAAGAAGAGAGAGTCAGACCATCAGACAAGAAGAGAGAGTCAGACCATCAGGAAAGAAGAGAAAGTCAGACCATCAGGAAAGAAGAGAGAGTCAGACCATCAGGAAAGAAGAGAGAGTTAGACCATCAGACAAGAAGAGAGAGTCAGACCATCAGACAAGAAGAGAGAGTCAGACCATCAGACAAGAAGAGAGAGTCAGACCATCAGACAAGAAGAGAGAGTCAGACCATCAGACAAGAAGAGAGAGTCAGACCATCAGGAAAGAAGAGAGAGTCAGACCATCAGACAAGAAGAGAGAGTCAGACAATCAGACAAGAAGAGAGAGTCAGACCATCAGGAAAGAAGAGAGAGTCAGACCAGCAGGAAAGAAGAGAGAGTCAGACCATCAGGAAAGAAGAGAGAGTCAGACCATCAGACAAGAAGAGAGAGTCAGACCATCAGGAAAGAAGAGAGAGTCAGACCATCAGGAAGGAAGAGAGAGTCAGACTATCAGGAAAGAAGAGAGAGTCAGATCATCAGACAAGAAGAGAGAGTCAGACCATCAGGAAGGAAGAGAGAGTCAGACCATCAGACAAGAAGAGAGTCAGACCATCAGGAAAGAAGAGAGTCAGACCATCAGGAAAGAAGAGAGAGTCAGACCATCAGGAAAGAAGAGAGAGTCAGACCATCAGGAAAGAAGAGAGAGTCAGACCATCAGACAAGAAGAGAGAGTCAGACCATCAGGAAAGAAGAGAGTCAGACCATCAGACAAGAAGAGAGAGTCAGACCATCAGGAAATAAGAGAGAGTCAGACCATCAGGAAAGAAGAGAGAGTCAGACCATCAGGAAAGAAGAGAGAGTCAGACCATCAGACAAGAAGAGAGAGTCAGACCATCAGACAAGAAGAGAGAGTCAGACCATCAGGGCAGGAAACAAAGTCAGACCACCATACCAAGAGGCACAGGTAGCTTTCACTCTACTCCTGCCTGAACTTCTGTCCAATGTAAGTGTTAACTGTTAACTGTTTTTATCCACCCTTTCTTTTTATTTTGGCCATGTCATATTTGCACAGTGGATCATTTTTACATGAATTCATACCTGTTTACATTTTGCTATTTGCTCAGGCATGCTGAAATGCCCTACCTTCTAAAATCACGGCCATATAATGTGTACTCACTAATAACCAACCTGCTGGATACACTTTACATTTACATTTTGTATTTAGACTCTCATTTGTATTTATATAGTCGTTATTGATATAAGAATACTGCTCAACTGACCTACTTGTACCTCATCCTGTATTATCTGTATATTGACTCTCCACTTGATCCTGTATTATCTGTATATTGACTCTCCACTTGATCCTGTATTATCTGTATATTGACTCTCCACATGATCCTGTATTATCTGTATATTGACTCTCCACTTGATCCTGTATTATCTGTATATTGACTCTCCACTTGATTCTGTATTATCTGTATACTTACTCTCCACTTGATCCTGTATTATCTGTATATTGACTCTCCACTTGATCCTGTATTATCTGTATATTGACTCTCCACTTGATCCTGTATTATCTGTATATTGACTCTCCACTTGATCCTGTATTATCTGTATATTGACTCTCCAATTGATCCTGTATTATCTGTATATTGACTCTCCACTTGATCCAGTATTATCTGTATATTGACTCTCTACTCGATCCTGTATTATCTGTATATTGACTCTCCACTAGATCCTGTATTATCTGTATATTGACTCTCCACTTGATCCTGTATTATCTGTATACTGACTCTCCACTTAATCCTGTATTATCTGTATATTGACTCTCCACTTGATCCTGTATTATCTGTATATTGACTCTCTACTTGATCCTGTATTATCTGTATATTGACTCTCCACTTGATCCTGTATTATCTGTATATTGACTCTCCACTTGATCCTGTATTATCTGTATATTGACTCTCCACATGATCCTGTATTATCTGTATATTGACTCTCCACTTGATCCTGTATTATCTGTATATTGACTCTCCACATGATCCTGTATTATCTGTATATTGACTCTCCACTTGATCCTGTATTATCTGTATATTGACTCTCCACTTGATCCTGTATTATCTGTATATTGACTCTCTACTTGATCCTGTATTATCTGTATATTGACTCTCCACTTGATCCTGTATTATCTGTATATCGACTCTCCACATGATCCTGTATTATCTGTATATTGACTCTCCACTTGATCCTGTATTATCTGTATATTGACTCTCTACTTGATCCTGTATTATCTGTATATTGACTCTCCACTTGATCCTGTATTATCTGTATATTGACTCTCCACTTGATCCTGTATTATCTGTATATTGACTCTCCACATGATCCTGTATTATCTGTATATTGACTCTCCACTTGATCCTGTATTATCTGTATATTGACTCTCCACATGATCCTGTATTATCTGTATATTGACTCTCCACTTGATCCTGTATTATCTGTATATTGACTCTCTACTTGATCCTGTATTATCTGTATATTGACTCTCCACTTGATCCTGTATTATCTGTATATTGACTCTCCACTTGATCCTGTATTATCTGTATATTGACTCTCCACATGATCCTGTATTATCTGTATATTGACTCTCCACTTGATCCTGTATTATCTGTATATTGACTCTCCACATGATCCTGTATTATCTGTATATTGACTCTCCACTTGATCCTGTATTATCTGTATATTGACTCTCTACTTGATCCTGTATTATCTGTATATTGACTCTCTACTTGATCCTGTATTATCTGTATATTGACTCTCTACTTGATCCTGTATTATCTGTATATTGACTCTCCACTTGATCCTGTATTATCTGTATATTGACTCTCCACATGATCCTGTATTGCCATGTAGATTCCCACTGCTATTTGAACTCTTGTATTCAGTGTATTTATTGTGTAACTGAATGTTGTCCTGCACGTTTTTGCTTTATCTTGGCCAGGTAGCCGTTGCAAATGAGAATTTGTTTTCAATCGGCCTACCTGGTTAAATAAAGTGTGAAAAAAAGACTGTGCCATGTTATGGAATTATTTCTAATACCACGTAATTAATGTTACTATACCTATATTTCTAAAATAACATTAAGCAAATACACACTGAATCCAGACTCGAAATAAGAACAGACAAGAGTATCTCTCAAGTTAACTCTAATAGTTTAATTGATAGATGAGGAAAACCTTAACACACGCAATCACGGCAACAATGCAGTGGCAGGTTATTCCTAACTAATATGAAAAACATTGCAATATATATAGGGTTTGATAACGCACACACTTTCACACAAACTTAAACAATACTTGATGGAGAACAGGATGAAGCTGTTAGATGATTCCACCAATTATACAGTATAAGATGGAAAACACATAAATCTGTCATAAGAAACGAAGGTCCGTGCTTTCAAGAAAAGGGAGGCCAGACACATGGTAGATAAACACAGGAAACAGATGAGGCATTCAAAGACCCATACAGCTAGAAACAGATAAGGTGTTCAGGACATCTGAAACTTAGCCTTGGCCTCTCTAACAGCCTGAAGATCACATTCCTGTTTCTCAGGGTTTTGTGCTTTCCTCTCTGGCCCCCAAGACTCAGAGAAACACGTAGTTTATCACATGCTAATATATGCTTAACTCACTATTCCTAAACTTCTTAACCGTCATGTATATTTTCCACAACAGCCAGGAAAGCGGTAGACAGATCACCAGGCCAGCAGTCAGCACATTCAGCAGTTAGATTAGTTGACCAGGTCACTACATTTACAACCAAATGCACCTCAGGAATCCAATTTGGATGGGTTGGATTGAAACTAGAACTAACATATAACAGGATCTTGTTTGAAATTGGCAACTATATAAATTAATTGTATTTTAATATGGCAAATGTAGTTAGATAGCATCAGGGTGTTAATATGCTGATTTCTCAGTCCGTGCTGGACGTCAAGTAATAGTAGTCGGCCGGTCAATGGTATATATGGAGAATAGCACTGGGCTAAGTATCTAAAGTCATTGGTATATAGGGACATTAGCACTGGGCTAAGCCTCTCAAGTCATTGGTATATATGGAGAATAGCACTGGGCTAAGCCTCAAGTCATTAGTATATATTGAGAATAGCACTGGGCTAAGCCTCAAGTCATTAGTATATATGGAGAATAGCACTGGGCTAAGCCTCAAGTCATTGGTATATAAGGATATTAGCACTGGGCTAAGCCTCAAGTCATTAGTATATATGGAGAATAGCACTGGGCTAAGCCTCAAGTCATTAGTATATATGGAGAATAGCACTGGGCTAAGCCTCAAGTCATTGGTATATAAGGATATTAGCACTGGGCTAAGCCTCTCAAGTCATTAGTATATATGGAGAATAGCACTGGGCTAAGCCTCAAGTCATTGGTATATAAGGATATTAGCACTGGGCTAAGCCTCTCAAGTCATTAGTATATATGGAGAATAGCACTGGGCTAAGCCTCAAGTCATTAGTATATATGGAGAACTCTTCAAGTCCTTCCACATGTTTTCAATTGGATTTAGGTCAGGGCTCTGACTCGGCCTCTCAAGGACCCTTCCCTTTTTATCCTAAAGCCACTACGTAGTTTAATTATTTGGGTGTAATTGGGGAAATTATTTTCCCCTTCAATCCTGAAAAATTGCTTAGGTCCCGCTGAAGAGAAAACCCCCCACAACATAATGTTGTCGCCAAACATAATTCTTGCAGATCAGTCCAATCTTGGTCTCATCTGACCATAAAAGTTGTATATAAAGAGAACAGTACAAGCATTTCAGGCTATGATCTTCAACCTTTTGCATAATGTCTGGTATTTAGTGTATCAACAAAGTATGTTGTTTAGCAATTAAATAGCTTCTATGTGTTTCTATAGTAAATGTGGCGTTGAATGGAGTGGCTGCTCTGTCCTCACGATTTAAGGGTGTCGAAGCATCAAAAGCCATTGATGGGGACAGAACCTCACACTATTGCTCTGGATCCTGCACCAGCACTCTTAAAGAAACCAACCCCTGGTGGAGAGTGGATCTAAGGGAAGTGTACAGAGTTTCAACTGTATCCCTCACCAATAGACAAGACTGCTGTTCAGAGAGACTTGATGGTGCTGAGATCCGCATTGGTAACTCACTGGAGAACAATGGCCTCAACAACCCCAGGTGACACATAGACCTCTACATTTCTATGTCCTGTTTTGTAGGTGTTTAGTTGGTATTCATCCATGCTGCTGTAGTTACTCTGTGGTTATATGTTATATTTAACAGTCAGTGTCACGAACCGTGTAAGGTGTAGTGCAGTAAGCCATTTGCAGAGCCCAGGTAATCCGTTAACAAGGTTTATTACGGCACAAAGGCAACATAAAACAAACCACGAACGGCGAAACAAAAACTAACTGGCTAATGAAAACAACAGTGCGCATATAGCGTCTTACTCAATTCCATATAACAACGGTAGTCTATCAATACACTCACCTCAATATAACGTGGTGACATACAACAATGAACAGCAACCAGTGACATCTAGGCAATCCCTTTATAACCCAGTGAATACAAATCCCCAACAGCTGTAACCAACATAAACCAGGAAGTGAGCACCCGAAACCAGACAGTGCAGTACCCTAACTCACCACTCGTGACAGTACCCCCCACTTAAGGCTAGCTCCCAGATAGCCAACAACAACCAACATTAACAACAACACACCAAAAAAAAACAAGGGAGCAACAGGCAAGGACCCACTGTCACACCCAAAGGGTTAGTCCCAGACAGCAGGTCCAGCCCTTAAAGGGCCTTGGTGGCCCGATCGCCGTCTTGTGCGGCAAGGCTTCCGCCATCTTGGTGGACGTGGCGGCGGCCATCGTGGTGGACGGGGCGGCGGCCATCGTGGTCGGCGTGGCGGCGGCCATCGACGTGGGCGAGGCGGCGGCCATCGACGTGGGCGTGGGCGGCCATCGGCGTGGGCGTGGCGGCGGCCATCGACGTGGGCGTGGCGGCGGCCATTTCAGGCGGCGTGGCGGCGGCCATTTCAGGCGGCGTAGTCTCCGCCATTTCAGGCGGCGTAGTCTCCGCCATTTCAGGCGGCGTAGTCTCCGCCATTTCAGGCGGCGTAGTCTCCGCCATTTCAGGCGGCGTAGTCTCCGCCATTTCAGGCGGCGTAGTCTCCGCCATATCATGCGGTGACGCTCTGGGAGCTCTGGCAGGCGGTGACGCTCTGGGAGCTCTGGCAGGCGGCGACGCTCTGGGAGCTCTGGCAGGCGGCGACGCTCTGGGAGCTCTGGCAGGCGAGGACGCTCTGGGAGCTCTGGCAGGCGGTGACGCTCTGGGAGCTCTGGCAGGCGGTGAGGCTCTGGGAGCTCTGGCAGGCGGTGAGGCTCTGGGAGCTCTGGCAGGCAAGGACGCTCTGGGAGCTCTGGCAGGCAAGGACGCTCTGGGAGCTCTGGCAGGCAAGGACGCTCTGGGAGCTCTGGCAGGCGAGGACGCTCTGGGAGCTCTGGCAGGCGAGGACGCTCTGGGAGCTCTGGCAGGCGAGGACGCTCTGGGAGCTCTGGCAGGCGAGGACGCTCTGGGAGCTCTGGCAGGCGAGGACGCTCTGGGAGCTCTGGCAGGCAAGGACGCTCTGGGAGCTCTGGCAGGCAAGGACGCTCTGGGAGCTCTGGCAGGCAAGGACGCTCTGGGAGCTCTGGCAGGCAAGGACGCTCTGGGAGCTCTGGCAGGCAAGGACGCTCTGGGAGCTCTGGCAGGCAAGGACGCTCTGGGAGCTCTGGCAGGCAAGGACGCTCTGGGAGCTCTGGCAGGCAAGGACGCTCTGGGAGCTCTGGCAGGCAAGGACGCTCTGGGAGCTCTGGCAGGCAAGGACGCTCTGGAACCTTTACAACAATGGTAATTTTTCCAGTTTTGCCCATCTTGCTTCTAAACACTCTTAACTCCATCTCACTTTTTCCGCTACCTCCAAATTAGACATTGTGCTTCCTCTCTCTTCTCTGGCTTCCCTGCTCCACCCCCTGCCCAGCCATGGGATGAGTTGTTGGGCTTTTTGCCTCTGCAGAAGGGACTAATCTCTCGCCTGTATATGTGCATAATGTCACTGGACCAACGATCAACCGACGGAGCCAGGGTTGCTTGAGAGCGGGAGATGGGCGTTGAGCTCGCACACGAGTGGTGGAACAGGGCGATAGACAGAATACACTCCACAACATCCTGTGCTCGTCTTGGCCTAGTACAGTTCAAGGTTGTGCACAGAGTTCATTTTTCCAAATCGAGATTGGCGTAAATATATCCCGACACTGTAGATGAGTGTGATAGATGTCACCTGTCCCCATATGACCATACTCATATCTTTAGCCAATGTTCTGCCGGGGAATCATCACCTTAACGTGGTGGAGAGGTTTGTGTGCCCCTATGAACCTGAGGGCTGGGTTGTCTGGAGCTTCATGCTCCTGGTAGGGTTTCCCAAAGCAAAGTGGTCTCAGGCGAGGGGCCAGACTAAGAATGGTTCACCAAGACCCCATGAAAGATAGAGGGAAAAGGAGCGAGACCCTGCCTGGAGGAAGCCCAGGGCCCGGCAGGAGCTTGCTTTGGGGACGTGGAACGTCACCTCGCTGGGGGGGAGGAGCCAGAACTTGTGCGTGAGGTGGAGCGATACCAGTTGGATCTGGTGGGACTTACCTCTACGCACAACCGTGGCTCTGGAACCTTACTCCTGGATAGGGGTTGGACTCTGTTCTTCTCTGGAGTTGCCCAGGGTGAGAGGCGGCGGGCTGGTGTGGGGATACTCACGAGCCCACGTCTGAGCCCGGCGGTGTTGGAGTTTACCCCGGTGGATGAGAGGTTTGCCTCCCTACGCGGGAGGTGCTGCGGGAGTATGGGGTGAGGGGGTCTCTTCTCAGGGCCATCCAATCTCTGTACGCTCAAAGCATGAGCTGTGTCCGTGTCCTCGGCAGTAAGTCGGATTCGTTCCAGGTGGGGGTTGGCCTCCGCCAGGGCTGCGCTTTGTCACCAATCCTGTTTGTAATATTCATGGACAGGATATCAAGGCGTAGTCATGGGGGGGAGGGGTTCCCGTTCGGTGGGCTGATGGTCACATCACTGCTTTTTGCGGATGATGTGGTCCTGATGGCCTCATCGGTCGGTGACCTTCAGCACTCACTGGATCGGTTCGCAGCCGAGTGTGAAGCGGCTGGGATGAGGGTTAGCACCTCTAGTCTGAGGCCATGACTCTCAGCAGGAAACCGGTGGAGTGCCTACTCCGGGTAGGGAATGAGTCCTTACTATAAGTGAAGGAGTGCAAGTACCTCGGGGTCTCTTCGGTTTGAGGGAACAATGGAGCGGGAGATTGGTCGGAGGATCGGAGCAGCGGGGGCGGTGTTGCATTCGCTTCACCGCACGGTTGTGACGAAAAGAGAGCTGAGCCGAAAGGCAAAGCTCTCGATCTACCGGTCAATCTTTGTTCCTACCCTCACCTATGGTCATGAAAGCTGGGTCATGACCGAAAGAACGAGATCGCGGGTACAAGCGGCCGAAATGGGTTTTCTCAGAAAGGTGGCTGGCCTCTCCCTTAGGGATAGGGTGAGAAGCTCAGTCATCCGAGAGGAACTCGGAGTAGAGCCGCTGCTCCTTTGCATAGAAAGGAGCCAGTTGAGGTGGTTCGGGCATCTTGTACGAATGCCACCTGGGCACCTCCCTAGAGAGGTGTTCCAGGCACGTCCAGCTGGGAGGAGACCTCGGGGAAGACCCAGGACTAGGTGGAGAGATTATATCTCCACACTGGCCTGGGAACGCCTCGGGATTCCCCAGTCAGAGCTGGCTAATGTTGCCCTGGAAAGGGAAGTTTGGGGTCCCCTGCTAGAGCTGCTACCCCCGCGACCCGACCCCGGATAAGCGGTTGAAGATGAGATGAGATGAGAGATGTTCTGCCCTTAGACACTACTGGGAGTCTATTTTCAACATTTTGTCCGAGGTACTTGGTATTCAACTGCAGCCGTGCCCCCTTATAGCTGTATTTGGTGCCCGAAAGTCCTCTCTGATTTGAACTCCAAGCAGGCTGATATTGTGGCCTTTGCGTCCTTGCTAGCACGACGTAGGATCCTTCTCAGCTGGAAATCTGTTCACCCTCCCTCTGTCTCTAGTTCGCTCAGTGACGTTATGTCCTTCCTGAGATTGGAAAAGATCAAGTTTACTCTCAGGGGCTCCAGTGCTTGTTTTGCCAGCAAATGGCAACCCTTTATAACCTATTTCAGAGGCCTGGCCACTCTTCCGTCTGAGCCTTTGTGATGTGTTCATTTTTTTGTGTAGCTGCATGTGTATGTATGTACGTGCGCATGTGCGCGGTATGTATGTATGTGTTATGGGTGTGTGTGGGTATATTATGTGGGTGCGTATGTAGGGCACAGGTGTGTGTGTATATATATATATATGAATATATATATCATTGCTTGGGGTGCTGTCCTCCATGTGACTGTCCCAGTATTGCATAGTTTATTGTCGTTTTTGTCTAGTTCTTATGTCCTTTTTTATTTAAAATGTGTAGTCTTTTATGTCTTGTTGGGGATTGATTACTTACTGTTATTTACTTCTTTTTTTTCCTTTTTTGTATATTTTTATGTATATTTTTCTGCTGTTGTAGGTATCGTTGATGTATGGTTTTGTGTCTATGATGTCGGGGTGGGGGAAAGAGAAATGTAGCGGGTGGCTTATGCCTCATCCATTGTAACCACTGTCTGTTCCTGTTTTCCACCAATGAAATAAAAAATAAAAAAATATTTTAATTGCTGCAAAACATCTGGGAGTTGGTAACCCATTACTTGTTTTCTGAAAAAAAGAATTTATGTTGTTACTCTGAAATGTAAATACGGTTCTCCAAATTTTACCCCTGGTAGTTTATGGGTTATCATTGTACCTGTTCAGGTCATTCACTAGACAGATTTAATGTCAATAAGAAATGGACGGGGTGAAACCTTTGACCAGTAGTCTGTATGGTATTTTTCAAAGTACTTTTATGCAGGGTACAGGTTTTCCTACTCAATCTTTTTATCTAATCCTCTATCTATTTCTCCCTATATCTCTCCATCCCAAATCATCAGATGCAGAGCTGTAGTACTCGAGACTGGTCTCGGTCTCGAGACCGGTCTCGAGACCACTTTTTTAAGGTCTCGGTCTCGTCTCGGTCTCGGTTACATTTGGACTCGGTCTCGACTCGGTCTCGGACAGTAAGGACTCGTAAATTCTTCCCGAGACCAGTCGAGACCAGCGCAGAAATGATCGCCCACAATCGTTTCAAAATATTTAAGTATGACATGTAGAGGCTGTATTTCCATTGGCTGTATTTCGTCCAGAGTTAGATATTTTTTCTGATGTGGCTTATCCGACCAATGGCTATCTACTTTTGAAGAAAAGCCCACCCCCAGCGTCGCTAGAGCGTGCACCCATTCACGTAAGTACTTCAATCTTAAACATATGCTCGAGATCATGTCTGCACAATCATCCATTATACGTTTCGCCTACATTCACCACAAAGATATAATTTGCCCGAAAACAAACAAAAAAAAGCACAAGGCAGTGTGTAAATATTGCAACGCCTCAATTACGGAGACGGCTGGGACCACTTCCAATTTTTCCAGACATGTTGAGAGGAAACACAGAGATCGGTAAATTCAGAAGCTAGCTAGCTTGCTATTGTACTCTGCTAGTTTGTGGTCATATATGTATATATCTATGGTTTGTGGTAACTTAAGCTAACGCGTGTAACATGTGGATAGTATGATGGAGTCTGCAATAGCTAGTACAGTATAGACGCATATATAGTGCTGCTATGCCTAATTAGTTTTAGCCATTAAGATCTGTTAGTACAGACAATTAAGTTGTAGCAAGATGTAAGGTCATCAGAGAACAACATTTTTCGAGTTTTTTCTTAAGGGGTTAACTGTCTCATCAGCACAGCAGCTATCAGTGCCTGGCTGAATGTCCTGCTATAGTTTGCTTACCAAGTAAATAGTATTACTTAGCAAATTATTGTTGTAATAAATTTAACAGATAAGATGTTAATAATACTTTTTTGTTTTTCAGATATAAGGATTACAAGGCAGGACAACAGGCACCTCATCCTGCACAGCCAAGTGTAGCAGCATTTGCTCAAAAAATCAATTTGTACAATCCAAATTCTTCAAGACAACAGGAAATCCACCTCTCCATCATAAAAGATTTGATAATTGGTTGCACCCTGCCATTGTCATTAGTGGAAAACGACCACTTCAAGCATTTTCTCACAGTGATGGACAGCAAATACACCCCTATTGGAAGAAGGTCCATAACAGAGAAACACATACCAGTGTTGGTTAGAACGGTGAAGAACACTATCACAGAGAAACTCCAGGGGCAACCATCGGTGTCGGTTACAGCCGACATATGGTCTGACCGCACTTTGCGCTCCTTCTTAGGAGTTACTGCTCACATTTATAATCCGCAAAGAAATGAGCTTGAGTCTTTCCTGCTAGACTGCAGGCGGTTCACTGGACGGCATAGTGCCGAAAACATAGCTATTGCTTTTGACGAAATAACAGATGAATATTCCATCACAAAGAAAGTAGCCTATATCATAACTGATAATGCAGCAAATATGAAATGTGCATTCAAGGTTAAGCTGCCACAGCAGGATGAACACAGCAATGACAGTGAGGATTTTGAAGACATGAACCTGGACAATGAAGACCTGTGGGAGGATGTTTCTTGGGATGATGAGGAGAACACATACTTCCTGAAATCCAGACAGAGACTCTCCTGTTTTGCTCACTCTTTACAGCTAGTGATACATGATGGAATGAAAGAAGTCAAGGCCATTTCACTAACCATCGCCAAGACATCAAGGTTCACTAGACTGCTACATAGCAGCACCCCATTTAAAGAAAAGTTTGAGGCTGTGTTTGGTACAGGAAAGTCTGTTCCGCAGCAAATGCCACTCGTTGGAATAGCACATTCAAACAAATCCAGGCCCTCTCAGTTCTTGACCACAAGGATCTCACAGAAATGTGCATTGTGGACTTTGAAAATGTGGTTTTTACCTCCCGTGAATGGAACCAACTGAAAGATTTGTGTGCTGTTCTTTCACCATTCTCTGAGGCAACTGAACTCACAGAAGGAGAGAAGTCTGTCACCATTAGTATGGTGGTTCCTACAGTCTTGGATCTGAACACTCACCTGATCGATATGGAGGAGTCAAGAGGTCAGTGCCGACCAATAGCCAAGGCGCTACGACAGTCCTTACTTAAAAGATTCTCAGGAATCTTTGTCAAAACAAAAATGGCCAAGAAGAGTGAGAGAGGCCTTTTGGCCATGATGTGTACTTCATTGCAGCCATGCTGGATCCACAATTTGGCCTCAGCTGGGTTGATCTAGATGTTTCCAACTCCAACATTGACAATGCCACATTGCAGAATCAGTTTCGAGAAGATCTGAAGAGAACACTCAGAGGTAAATAATTATTTACTCTAAATGTATATTTGTCGACCTCCAGCCAACAGTCCTTGTTGAGCTTTCCAGTGTCAGAACTGCTAAAGCAGTTGATAGAGCATGACTAGGCAACGCAAAATCTATTTTTACACAACCACTGTTTTGTTGTTTGTGTTTCAGACACTTTGCTTGCTGAAGTTGAGACCATGGTGGATGCAGAGACGTTACAGAATTTGGCAGCAGGAACAGCAGGAACAGATTCACCCAAGGACTCCCCCCCGTCCAAATGTCCTCGGATCTTTGCTCGTTATCAAGCCCACCGAAACCATCACCAGTCAGCCCTCAATGCAAGCATCTCAAGTCAGATAAGCAAATACTTTGATGTCATTCAGGATTCTGAAACAGATTCTGCACTCATTTTTGGGCTAAAAACAAAGAGAGATTTCCACAGTTACACACCTTGGCAACTCAGGTCTTGTCAATCCCTGCCTCCTCTGCACCGGTAGAGAGGGTTTTTAGTAGAGGGGGCTTATCTTGAGACCCCACCGTGCTTCTTTAGGTCATAAAATGCTCACTGCACTTATATTTCTTAAATGCAACCATGGCCTTTTGTAGTTGATCTCAATCTTGAGACCCCACCGTGCTTCTTTAGGTCATAAAATGCTCACTGCACTTATATTTCTTAAATGCAACCATGGCCTTTTGCAGTTGATCTCTGGCAACTATCCAACGTTCACTTTACTCAAGCTACCGTCTTTATACATAAAATATAAGAATTACAAGATACAGTAAAAGTATGAGGGAACCCTTCACTATATCCAAATGGTGTAAAATTGATAATAGTTCATTAAAAATATCAGTTTAGTTGCTACAAGGGCCTCCGATTTTTTTTAATCAATTTAGCATTTTGAATGTGTTTGAAATCACATGTAATATTTTTTCTCAGGTTTTACTGTTCATTAATAGTATGACATTATTGTTTCATATCCCTTTGTGTCAATTCAAATAAATTATGGCTTTGGATTAGATGTGCATTCATCTCCAGAATCCCAGCAGGAGAGACACACAACTTCCAGTGTAAAGAGATGGAAGGTCGCTATGTTGTTGTGTTCATCCCTGGAAGAGCCAAAGCGCTCACTCTGTGTGAAGTGGAAGTATATGGCTCTCCTTCATGTACGGACTTGTTACCTTTAGTCTTTGTTCTCAACATTCAACATCAAGTATGATTAAAATGATATATACGTGTGTACAGAATGGCTTTCTTAACAACACAAAATAGTAAAATACACAATTTTTATTTTGGAATTACAAATAGTAAACTTTTGTAAGGTTAGCTAATGTCCATCTCAGTTTTATCTGGCAAGCTAAAGTCCATCTCAGTTTGGTGATGCTTGGTCAAGACAACTGCAGTTTTTCAGAATCAGAACCAGGGTTAATATTGACCGGTTAATTATGACCGGCTAATAATGACTGGCTAGTGTTGGTAGCAATTGCCAAACTGTTCCAATGTTGTTTATTGTGCATTAAAACATTCTTCTCTTTTGTTGTAGTGAACTTGGCGTTGAATGGAGTGGCTGCTCAGTCTTCACAATTTGGTATTTATAAGGCCTCTGTTGCCATTGATGGAGACAGAACCTCAGACTTTCCCACTGGATCCTGCTCCCACACTGAGGAAGAAACCAACCCCTGGTGGAGAGTGGTTCTAAGTACAGTGTACAGAGTTTCAACTGTATCCCTCACCAATAGAAAAGACTGCTGTTCAGAGAGACTTGATGGTGCTGAGATCCGCATTGGTAACTCACTGGAGAACAATGGCCTCAACAACCCCAGGTGACACATAGACCTCTACATTTACATGTCCTGTTTTGTAGGTGTTTAGTTGGTATTCATCCATGCTGCTGTAGTTACTCTGTGGTTATATGTTATATTTAACAGTCAGAATCAATGGGGTATATAGAAGCACACCCCCATATATTATTCAATTTCTCATTCCTTTTCTTTGCATCTTCTCTAAATATCCATTAACTAAACGATTAAGGGTAAAATGCTGTCTGTCTTCCTTCGTGAATTGACTTTTTCTTGCCATTATAATAGCAAAATACTTTTTCCTGCATAACAATACTGTCCAAATATTTCTTAATACGTGTAGTAACACAGTGTATACCAACACTGAATTTGAACAGACAGAGGGTTGGTAGTTAATCAATTGTTTGCATCAATATTCAAGGCTTATAATATTTAAATTGCTGCAAAACAGCTGGGAGTTGTTAACCCATTACTTGTTTTCTGAAAAAGGAATTTCTGTTGTTACTCCGAAATGTACATGCGTTTCTCAGTTTTTAGTTTTAGTTTTTTTTATCAACTATTTTACCCTGGTAGTTTATGAGTTATCATTGCATAATTTCTATTTATCCTTTCCTTGTTCTCACAATATCCCTCTCTCCTCCCTCTTTTAGATGTGCATTCATCTCCAGAATCCCAGCAGGAGAGACACACAACTTCCAGTGTAAAGAGATGGAAGGTCGCTATGTTGTTGTGTTCATCCCTGGAAGAGCCAAAGCGCTCACTCTGTGTGAAGTGGAAGTATATGGCTCTCCTTCATGTACGGACTTGTTACCTTTAGTCTTTGTTCTCAACATTCAACATCAAGTATGATTAAAATGATATATACGTGTGTACAGAATGGCTTTCTTAACAACACAAAATAGTAAAATACACAATTTTTATTTTGGAATTACAAATAGTAAACTTTTGTAAGGTTAGCTAATGTCCATCTCAGTTTTATCTGGCAAGCTAAAGTCCATCTCAGTTTGGTGATGCTTGGTCAAGACAACTGCAGTTTTTCAGAATCAGAACCAGGGTTAATATTGACCGGTTAATTATGACCGGCTAATAATGACTGGCTAGTGTTGGTAGCAATTGCCAAACTGTTCCAATGTTGTTTATTGTGCATTAAAACATTCTTCTCTTTTGTTGTAGTGAACTTGGCGTTGAATGGAGTGGCTGCTCAGTCTTCACAATTTGGTATTTATAAGGCCTCTGTTGCCATTGATGGAGACAGAACCTCAGACTTTCCCACTGGATCCTGCTCCCACACTGAGGAAGAAACCAACCCCTGGTGGAGAGTGGTTCTAAGTACAGTGTACAGAGTTTCAACTGTATCCCTCACCAATAGAAAAGACTGCTGTTCAGAGAGACTTGATGGTGCTGAGATCCGCATTGGTAACTCACTGGAGAACAATGGCCTCAACAACCCCAGGTGACACATAGACCTCTACATTTACATGTCCTGTTTTGTAGGTGTTTAGTTGGTATTCATCCATGCTGCTGTAGTTACTCTGTGGTTATATGTTATATTTAACAGTCAGAATCAATGGGGTATATAGAAGCACACCCCCATATATTATTCAATTTCTCATTCCTTTTCTTTGCATCTTCTCTAAATATCCATTAACTAAACGATTAAGGGTAAAATGCTGTCTGTCTTCCTTCGTGAATTGACTTTTTCTTGCCATTATAATAGCAAAATACTTTTTCCTGCATAACAATACTGTCCAAATATTTCTTAATACGTGTAGTAACACAGTGTATACCAACACTGAATTTGAACAGACAGAGGGTTGGTAGTTAATCAATTGTTTGCATCAATATTCAAGGCTTATAATATTTAAATTGCTGCAAAACAGCTGGGAGTTGTTAACCCATTACTTGTTTTCTGAAAAAGGAATTTCTGTTGTTACTCCGAAATGTACATGCGTTTCTCAGTTTTTAGTTTTAGTTTTTTTTATCAACTATTTTACCCCTGGTAGTTTATGAGTTATCATTGCATAATTTCTATTTATCCTTTCCTTGTTCTCACAATATCCCTCTCTCCTCCCTCTTTTAGATGTGCATTCATCTCCAGAATCCCAGCAGGAGAGACACACAACTTCCAGTGTAAAGAGATGGAAGGTCGCTATGTTGTTGTGTTCATCCCTGGAAGAGCCAAAGCGCTCACTCTGTGTGAAGTGGAAGTATATGGCTCTCCTTCATGTACGGACTTGTTACCTTTAGTCTTTGTTCTCAACATTCAACATCAAGTATGATTAAAATGATATATACGTGTGTACAGAATGGCTTTCTTAACAACACAAAATAGTAAAATACACAATTTTTATTTTGGAATTACAAATAGTAAACTTTTGTAAGGTTAGCTAATGTCCATCTCAGTTTTATCTGGCAAGCTAAAGTCCATCTCAGTTTGGTGATGCTTGGTCAAGACAACTGCAGTTTTTCAGAATCAGAACCAGGGTTAATATTGACCGGTTAATTATGACCGGCTAATAATGACTGGCTAGTGTTGGTAGCAATTGCCAAACTGTTCCAATGTTGTTTATTGTGCATTAAAACATTCTTCTCTTTTGTTGTAGTGAACTTGGCGTTGAATGGAGTGGCTGCTCAGTCTTCACAATTTGGTATTTATAAGGCCTCTGTTGCCATTGATGGAGACAGAACCTCAGACTTTCCCACTGGATCCTGCTCCCACACTGAGGAAGAAACCAACCCCTGGTGGAGAGTGGTTCTAAGTACAGTGTACAGAGTTTCAACTGTATCCCTCACCAATAGAAAAGACTGCTGTTCAGAGAGACTTGATGGTGCTGAGATCCGCATTGGTAACTCACTGGAGAACAATGGCCTCAACAACCCCAGGTGACACATAGACCTCTACATTTACATGTCCTGTTTTGTAGGTGTTTAGTTGGTATTCATCCATGCTGCTGTAGTTACTCTGTGGTTATATGTTATATTTAACAGTCAGAATCAATGGGGTATATAGAAGCACACCCCCATATATTATTCAATTTCTCATTCCTTTTCTTTGCATCTTCTCTAAATATCCATTAACTAAACGATTAAGGGTAAAATGCTGTCTGTCTTCCTTCGTGAATTGACTTTTTCTTGCCATTATAATAGCAAAATACTTTTTCCTGCATAACAATACTGTCCAAATATTTCATAACCCTTGTGCTGTCCTCGCATCGCGTACACACCCCGAGTCGAGCTGGTCAGAATGACCCTCGATCTCTTTTCACAGCCCTCAGAGTGTTGCAAAAAGGAGGAGGCCGAAATACAACAACGTGCACGTGTTTCCCTGTAATCGATTTATTATTTTTATCGTTATTAGTAATTATCTGGGAGGGCTAAAAAAAGACACTTGCCCGGCCGAGGCTCGAACTCGCCACCTCGGCATCTAACCCCGCCGTTGTCCTCGCGTCGCGTACACACCCCAGGTCGAGTGGGTCTGAGTGACCCGCGATCTCTTTTCACAGCCCTCAGAGTTTTGCAAAAAGGAGGAGGCCGAAATACAACAACGTGGGCATGTTTCACCGTTGTCCATCTGTTATTACTATCTTTCTTAGTATTTATCGCCGAGTGTGAGAAAAACCACCGCAACGGGCGAGGCTCGAACTCACAACCCCGGCATCTAACCCCAGCCGTTGTCCTCGCGTCGCGTACACACCCCGAATTGAGCGGGTCCGAGTGACCCGCGATCCCATTTCACACAGCCCTCAAGAGTTTTGCAAAAAAGAGGAGGCCGAAATACAACAACGTGCGCGTGTTTCACCGTTGTCCATCTATTCTTACTACCTTTATTAGTATTTATCGGCGAGGGTGTAAAAACCACCGCACCGGGCGAGGCTCGAACTCACAACCCCGGCATCTAACCCCAGCCATTGTCCTCGCGTCGCGTACACACCCCGAATTGAGCGGGTCCGAGTGACCCGCGATCCCATTTCACACAGCCCTCAAGAGTTTTGCCAAAAAGAGGAGGCCGAAATACAACAACGTGCGTGTGTTTCACCGTTGTCCATCTATTCTTACTACCTTTATTAGTATTTATCGGCGAGGGTGTAAAAAACCACCGCACCGGGCGAGGCTCGAACTCACAACCCAGGCATCTAACCCCAGCCATTGTCCTCGCGTCGCGTACACACCCCGAATTGAGCGGGTCCGAGTGACCCGCGATCCCATTTCACACAGCCCTGGGAGTTTTGCAAAAAAGAGGAGGCCGAAATACAACAACGTGGGCATGTTTCACCGTTGTCCATCTGTTATTACTATCTTTTTTAGTGTTTATCGCCGATTGCAAAAAAACCACCGGCCCGGGCGAGACTCGAACTCACAACCCCGGGATCTAACCCCAGCCATTGTCCTCGCGTCGCGTACACACCCCGAATTGAGCGGGTCCGAGTGACCCGCGATCCCATTTCACACAGCCCTGGGAGTTTTGCAAAAAAGAGGAGGCCGAAATACAACAACGTGGGCATGTTTCACCGTTGTCCATCTGTTATTACTATCTTTTTTAGTGTTTATCGCCGAGTGCAAAAAAAACACCGCACCGGGCGAGGCTCGAACTCACAACCCCGGCATCTAACCCCAGCCATTGTCCTCGCGTCGCGTACACACCCCGGATTGAGCGGGTCCGAGTGACCCGCGATCCCATTTCACACAGCCCTCAAGAGTTTTGCAAAAAGAGGAGGCCGAAATACAACAACGTGGGCATGTTTCACCGTTGTCCATCTGTTATTACTATCTTTTTTAGTGTTTATCGCCGAGTGCAAAAAAAAACCACCGGCCCGGGCGAGACTCGAACTCACAACCCCGGCATCTAACCCCAGCCATTGTCCTCGCGTCGCGTACACACCCCGGATTGAGCGGGTCCGAGTGACCCTCGATCCCATTTCACACAGCCCTCAAGAGTTTTGCAAAAAAGAGGAGGCCGAAATACAACAACGTGCGCGTGTTTCACCGTTGTCCATCTATTCTTACTACCTTTATTAGTATTTATCGGCGAGGGTGTAAAAACCACCGCACCGGGCGAGGCTCGAACTCACAACCCCGGCATCTAACCCCAGCCATTGTCCTCGCGTCGCGTACACACCCCGAATTGAGCGGGTCCGAGTGACCCGCGATCCCATTTCACACAGCCCTGGGCGTTTTGCAAAAAAGAGGAGGCCGAAATACAACAACGTGGGCATGTTTCACCGTTGTCCATCTGTTATTACTATCTTTTTTAGTGTTTATCGCCGAGTGCAAAAAAAACCACCGCACCGGGCGAGGCTCGATCTCACAACCCCGGCATCTAACCCCAGCCATTGTCCTCGCGTCGCGTACACACCCCGAATTGAGAGGGTCCGAGTGACCCGCGATCCCATTTCACACAGCCCTCAAGAGTTTTGCAAAAAAGAGGAGGCCGAAATACAACAACGTGGGCGTGTTTCACCGTTGTCCATCTGTTATTACTACCTTTATTAGTATTTATCGGCGTGGGTGTAAAAAACCACCGCAACGGGCGAGGCTCGAACTCACAACCCCGGCATCTAACCCCAGCCGTTGTCCTCGCGTCGCGTACAAAGCCCGAGTCGAGCGGGTCAGAGTGACCCTCGATCTCTTTTCACAGCCCTCAAGAGTTTTGCAAAAAAAGAGGAGGCCGAAATGCAACGACGAGCGCGTGTTTCACCGTTGTCCATCTATTTTTACTACCTTTATTAGTATTTATCGGCGTGGGTGTAAAAAACCACCGCAACGGGCGAGGCTCGAACTCACAACCCCGGCATCTAACCCCAGCCATTGTCCTCGCGTCGCGTACACACCCCGGATTGAGCGGGTCCGAGTGACCCGCGATCCCATTTCACACAGCCCTGGGAGTTTTGCAAAAAGAGGAGGCCGAAATACAACAACGTGCGTGCGCGTGTTTCACCGTTGTCCATCTATTTTTACTACCTTTATTAGTATTTATCGGCGAGGGTGTAAAAAACCACCGCACCGGGCGAGGCTCGAACTCACAACCCCGGCATCTAACCCCAGCCATTGTCCTCGCGTCGCGTACACACCCCGGATTGAGCGGGTCCGAGTGACCCGCGATCCCATTTCACACAGCCCTGGGAGTTTTGCAAAAAAGAGGAGGCCGAAATACAACAACGTGGCGCGTGTTTCACCGTTGTCCATCTATTTTTACTACCTTTATTAGTATTTATCGGCGTGGGTGCAAAAAAACCACCGCAACGGGCGAGGCTCGAACTCACAACCCCGGCATCTAACCCCAGCCATTGTCCTCGCGTCGCGTACACAGCCCGAGTCGAGCGGGTCCGAGTGACCCGCGATCCCATTTCACACAGCCCTCAAGAGTTTTGCAAAAAAGAGGAGGCCGAAATACAACAACGTGCGCGTGTTTCACCGTTGTCCATCTATTCTTACTACCTTTATTAGTATTTATCGGCGAGGGTGTAAAAAACCACCGCACCGGGCGAGGCTCGAACTCACAACCCCGGCATCTAACCCCAGCCGTTGTCCTCGCGTCGCGTACACAGCCCGAGTCGAGCGGGTCAGAGTGACCCGCGATCCCATTTCACACAGCCCTGGGAGTTTTGCAAAAAGAGGAGGCCGAAATACAACAACGTGGGCATGTTTCACCGTTGTCCATCTGTTATTACTATCTTTTTTAGTGTTTATCGCCGAGTGCAAAAAAAACCACCGCACCGGGCGAGGCTCGAACTCACAACCCCGGCATCTAACCCCAGCCATTGTCCTCGCGTCGCGTACACACCCCGGATTGAGCGGGTCCGAGTGACCCGCGATCCCATTTCACACAGCCCTCAAGAGTTTTGCAAAAAAGAGGAGGCCGAAATACAACAACGTGCGCGTGTTTCACCGTTGTCCATCTATTCTTACTACCTTTATTAGTATTTATCGGCGAGGGTGTAAAAAACCACCGCACCGGGCGAGGCTCGAACTCACAACCCAGGCATCTAACCCCAGCCATTGTCCTCGCGTCGCGTACACACCCCGAATTGAGCGGGTCCGAGTGACCCGCGATCCCATTTCACACAGCCCTGGGCGTTTTGCAAAAAAGAGGAGGCCGAAATACAACAACGTGGGCATGTTTCACCGTTGTCCATCTGTTATTACTATCTTTTTTAGTGTTTATCGCCGAGTGCAAAAAAAAACACCGCACCGGGCGAGGCTCGAACTCACAACCCCGGCATCTAACCCCAGCCATTGTCCTCGCGTCGCGTACACACCCCGAATTGAGCGGGTCCGAGTGACCCGCGATCCCATTTCACACAGCCCTCAAGAGTTTTGCAAAAAAGAGGAGGCCGAAATACAACAACGTGGGCATGTTTCACCGTTGTCCATCTGTTATTACTATCTTTTTAGTGTTTATCGCCGAGTGCAAAAAAAACCACCGGCCCGGGCGAGACTCGAACTCACAACCCCGGGATCTAACCCCAGCCATTGTCCTCGCGTCGCGTACACACCCCGAATTGAGCGGGTCCGAGTGACCCGCGATCCCATTTCACACAGCCCTGGGAGTTTTGCAAAAAAGAGGAGGCCGAAATACAACAACGTGGGCATGTTTCACCGTTGTCCATCTGTTATTACTATCTTTTTTAGTGTTTATCGCCGAGTGCAAAAAACCACCGCACCGGGCGAGGCTCGAACTCACAACCCCGGCATCTAACCCCAGCCATTGTCCTCGCGTCGCGTACACACCCCGAATTGAGCGGGTCCGAGTGACCCGCGATCCCATTTCACACAGCCCTCAAGAGTTTTGAAATACAACAACGTGGGCATGTTTCACCGTTGTCCATCTGTTATTATGTGTGCTTGACTATGGTCAAGGACACATATTGTAATCTCACATATATATTATTATTATTATATCACTTTTGTCCACCCCTACTCCTCCCACAGTTTTTGCACTAGATGGACAAAAAAGGTGTCAAAATGTTCCCGAACTCTATTTAGTTGGCCGTTATTGTCCATCTGTTAATTAACCCTTGAAATACATTGACGGAATCTTCAAAACTAGAGTGTGAGAGCCCATTCAGCAGAAAATGTAGAGAACATTTGTAAACTGCTACTACTGCGTGAGTTTCAACCCTTTACACACAAATGGCATATCAAAACGTTCATCTATTTGCGCTGTCACTCAAAATGTTTAAATATAAGCTGTAACATATATATTTATTTCGTTATGTCCTTTTGTTTCCAACTTGCGCCTCCCCATAGACATCCATAGAAACTGTGATTTTCTCCACTCTAATTTGAAAGCGATTTTTGGTGTTTTTTTGTTCGTTTGTAAATTGTGATAGCGCCTACATTTCCGGGGTTACAGATACATGTTATACATCAAAATGTCCGCCTGGTTCTTAGGATTCTCATGATGTAATTGTTTAAACTGTGTGAGTAAAACTCTGGTTAGTAGAGCTAAAAGTATACGACCATGTCTGAATCTTTTGAAATGATAGACAGTGAAGCAGCATTTTCTGGTTGTTGATTGGCTAAATAGTAGGAACATTCTGGAAGGGGTGGGGGGGAGGAGGCAGCGCGCTCTGATATCGATGAGAACAGCTGGTCCTCCTGACAAAGGCATGGCTGGCAGGCAACAGCCACAGACACTGCAATCAACAGCCACAGACATATCCTGCAGCAAAGAAAGAATGAATTAATGAATGAATTGGTAAGTTCTTTCTCTGGGTCTCTGTTTACACGTTAGCATGTTAGCTAGCGTTAGCGCGCTAGCTATCGTTAGCAGCGTTAGCTAGCGTTAGCGCGCTAGCTAGCGTTAGCTACTACTGTAAGTTTATGCATACATTCAGACAGCCTGCAGCAATGAATGGATGGGTAACTTCTTTCTCTGGGTCTCTGTTTACACGTTAGCATGTTAGCTAGCGTTAGCGCGCTAGCTAGCGTTAGCTACTACTGTAAGTTTATGCATACATTCAGACAGCCTGCAGCAATGAATGGATGGGTAACTTCTTTCTCTGGGTCTCTGTTTACACGTTAGCATGTTAGCTAGCGTTAGCGCGCTAGCTAGCGTTAGCATGTTAGCTAGCGTTAGCCTGCTAGCTAGCGTTAGCTACTACTGTAGTAATGAGTAATGACTGATAGGTTTAACACATTGTATACTATGGTGCATGCAGCAGCAGTGTGTATTCATGAGTAATGACTGATAGGTTTAACACATTTGTATACTATGGTGATTTAACACATTGTATACTATGGTGCATGTAGCAGCAGTGTGTATTCATGTGTAATGACTGATATGTTTAACACATTGTATACTATGGTGCTTACAGCAGTGTGTATTCATGAGTAATGACTGATAGGTTTAACACATTTGTATACTATGGTGATTTAACACATTGTATACTATGGTGCATGTAGCAGCAGTGTGTATTCATGTGTAATGACTGATATGTTTAACACATTGTATACTATGGTGCTTACAGCAGTGTGTATTCATGAGTAATGACTGATAGGTTTAACACATTGTATACTATTGTGCATGCAGCAGCAGTGTGTATTCATGAGTATTGACTGATAGGTTTAACACATCACATACTATGGTGCTTGCAGCAGTAGTGTGTATTCATGAGTAATGACTGATAGGTTTAACACATTGCATACTATGGCGCAGCAGCAGCAGTGTCACCTCAGTTTGGCAGTTGATATCAGTACACAGTCGACTACGGGTGGCCGCAAGCACACATCATCACAATTTCAGCAGAAATTGTACGCTATCTAGTTACTATCTTTTTAGTATTTATCGCCGAGTGCAAAAAAAACCACCGGCCCGGGCGAGATTCGAACTCACAACCCCGGCATCTAACCCCAGCCATTGTCCTCGCGTCGCGTACACACCCCGAATTGAGCGGGTCCGAGTGACCCTCGATCCCATTTCACACAGCCCTGGGCGTTTTGCAAAAAAGAGGAGGCCGAAATACAACAACGTGCGCGTGTTTCACCGTTGTCCATCTATTCTTACTACCTTTATTAGTATTTATCGGCGAGGGTGTAAAAAACCACCGCACCGGGCGAGGCTCGAACTCACAACCCCGGCATCTAACCCCAGCCATTGTCCTCGCGTCGCGTACACACCCCGAATTGAGCGGGTCCGAGTGACCCGCGATCCCATTTCACACAGCCCTGGGCGTTTTGCAAAAAAGAGGAGGCCGAAATACAACAACGTGGGCGTGTTTCACCGTTGTCCATCTGTTATTACTATCTTTTTTAGTGTTTATCGCCGAGTGCAAAAAAAACCACCGGCCCGGGCGAGACTCGAACTCACAACCCCGGCATCTAACCCCAGCCATTGTCCTCGCGTCGCGTACACACCCCGAATTGAGCGGGTCCGAGTGACCCGCGATCCCATTTCACACAGCCCTCAAGAGTTTTGCAAAAAAGAGGAGGCCGAAATACAACACTGTGGGCATGTTTCACCGTTGTCCATCTGTTATTACTATCTTTTTTAGTGTTTATCGCCGAGTGCAAAAAAAACCACCGGCCCGGGCGAGACTCGAACTCACAACCCCGGGATCTAACCCCAGCCATTGTCCTCGCGTCACGTACACACCCCGAATTGAGCGGGTCCGAGTGACCCGCGATCCCATTTCACACAGCCCTGGGAGTTTTGCAAAAAAGAGGAGGCCGAAATACAACGACGAGCGCGTGTTTCACCGTTGTCCATCTATTTTTACTACCTTTATTAGTATTTATCGGCGTGGGTGTAAAAAACCACCGCAACGGGCGAGGCTCGAACTCACAACCCCGGCATCTAACCCCAGCCGTGTCCTCGCGTCGCGTACACAGCCCGAGTCGAGCGGGTCAGAGTGACCCTCGATCTCTTTTCACAGCCCTCAAGAGTTTTGCAAAAAAGAGGAGGCCGAAATACAACAACGTGCGCGTGTTTCACCGTTGTCCATCTATTCTTACTACCTTTATTAGTATTTATCGGCGAGGGTGTAAAAACCACCGCACCGGGCGAGGCTCGAACTCACAACCCCGGCATCTAACCCCAGCCGTGTCCTCGCGTCGCGTACACAGCCCGAGTCGAGCGGGTCAGAGTGACCCTCGATCTCTTTTCACAGCCCTCAAGAGTTTTGCAAAAAAGAGGAGGCCGAAATACAACAACGTGCGCGTGTTTCACCGTTGTCCATCTATTCTTACTACCTTTATTAGTATTTATCGGCGAGGGTGTAAACAACCACCGCACCGGGCGAGGCTCGAACTCACAACCCCGGCATCTAACCCCAGCCATTGTCCTCGCGTCACGTACACACCCCGAATTGAGCGGGTCCGAGTGACCCTCGATCCCATTTCACACAGCCCTCAAGAGTTTTGCAAAAAAGAGGAGGCCGAAATACAACAACGTGCGCGTGTTTCACCGTTGTCCATCTATTCTTACTACCTTTATTAGTATTTATCGGCGAGGGTGTAAAAAACCACCGCACCGGGCAAGGCTCGAACTCACAACCCCGGCATCTAACCCCAGCCGATTGTCCTCGCGTCGCGTACACACCCCGAATTGAGCGGGTCCGAGTGACCCTCGATCCCATTTCACACAGCCCTGGGAGTTTTGCAAAAAAGAGGAGGCCGAAATACAACAACGTGCATGCGTTCCACTGTAATCGATTTATTATTATTGTTATTAGTATTTATGTCATTATTAATTCCGTGTCCATTTCGGGACATACGGTACATTTCAAGCAATGGCGACATAAGCGTTTCAGACACACACACACACACACACAGCCAACAACAACAACAATGCACCCATCGTCTGTCAAATCGTCCCGCCTCGGACGAAGCCCCAGTTGGCGCACGCGGTACAGTAGGCTCGCGAGCAGTCTTTGCAGATGTACTTGTTACACCGGCCGCACACCGTGTGCGTCTTGCGGTCCTTCTTGGACGGGCACATCTGACACCTCTTCCTCTTGCTGGCCCGGTTGTCCGGCGCGGGCGCTTCCGGAGCGGGCGCTCTCGGCCCCAGGGCGTCCGGATCGAGCCCGTCATCGGGCGGCGTGCCGCATAGGGCCTCCTCGCGCGCGGCCCTCACGACCGCCGCGGACGCTTCCGTGCGTGGCAGGGTGACGCGCCTTTCGATGAGTGGCCTCACGAGCGCCTTGCCCAGGCGCTCCAGGAACACGCGCCTCTTGTTGCGCTTGCCGGGCATCCAGTCGGGGTGGACCTCGCGCCATATCACGAAGGCGTTGTACGAGGACACGTCGAGGATGTTGTGGAACACGGCCAGGGGCCAACGCGCGGTCATCCGTCGGCAGCTGTACGTGCCGATGACCTTGTCGAGGTTGTCCACGCCGCCCTTGTTGCGGTTGTAGTCGAGGATGAGCGCGGGCTTCCTGTCCGCGCGGTCGCTGAGCCGGGCGTCCGCGTGCAGCGTGCTCAGGAGCAGCACGTTCCTGTTTCGCCGGGCCAAGTAGGACACCAGCGTGGCGATGGGCGTGAAGGCGAACGCCGACGACAGGACCCGTCGGGTCTTGGTCGCGAGCAGCGCGGGCGGCAGCTCGGGCTTGTTCTTGCGCACCGTGCCAACCAGGGCGAGACCCCTGTCCGCGAGGAGCCGCTGCGCGAGTTCGTAGGACGTGAAGAAATTGTCACAGGTGACCGTGTGGTCCCGGGGCAGTCCCTCCGTCAGGTCGAACACGACCCGCGCGCCCAGGTTTCTCTCCGGGCCCTCGCGCGTCTTCCCCGTGTACACCTGCATCTTCCAGGCGTAGCTGGACCGCGCGTCGCAGCACACCCACGCCTTGATCCCGTACCTCGCCGGCTTGCTCGGCATGTACTGGCGAAACGGACAGCGACCTGGGGACAAAGGAGCACAAGGTTGAGCGACACACAGACATAGACACATACACACACACACACACAGACACACACGCACAAACACGCAGCCGCTACCTCTGAACGGGACCAGCTGCTCGTCCACCGTCACGTCGGGCCCGGGGTTGTAGAGGCTCGGCAGGCGCGCCGACCACTCGTCCCAGAGCTCTCGCACGGCGGCCAGTTTGTCGACTGCGCGCCTCGCGGGCCGCGTCTCGCGGTCGTCGAAGCGTAGCAGGCTCGAGTACGCGTAGAACACCTTGAGCGGCATGGTCGCGCGGAAAATCGGCCGTCCGCTCTCGGCGTCCCAGAGGCTCGCCGCGGCCTCGCCCCGGGACCTGTACACACCGGCCAGGATCAGCAGGCCCGCGTAGGCACGCAGGTCGACCGCGTCCATCCCGCGCCAGGCGTCTCCGTGTCGCCGAGAGCCCTCGCGGTTCGTGGCCTCCAGGACGATCGCCTCCACGCGCGGCGTGATGAACAGGCTGAACGCCGAGGCGATGTCGCACGCTCCCGCCGCCGCCTGCGCCGTCGGTCCCGCAACCGCTTCGTGACGTCCCCCGGGCGGCGACCCTTGCCGCGCGCGACAGGGCACCGAGGACCACGCGATCTTGCCGTTCTTCGACAGGTAGATCTCGCCGTCGGCCCTCCTGTCCCTCGTCTGCCGCGGCGTTCCCAACGTCCGGGGCCTCTTCGTCGTCGACGGCGTCGTCGTCGTGCTCCGGGTCGTACTCCTCGCCGTCCTCCTCTTCCGACACGTCCTCCTCGGGCCCCTCGTCCTCGGAGGCCACCATCTGCTCCAGGGCCTGTGTGGCCGTGAAGCCCTGTCGCGTCATGTCTCCCTCGACAGAGGCCATGGTTTGTGCCTGTGTGACGCGAGACCCTGGCGGACGCCGCGCCGTTAGTAGACCTTGTGACGGACCCAATGACAGCTGGGAGGAGACCGTGTTTCTGACACACAAAGACATGGGGAAAGGCCAGGGACAGTGTGTTTCTGAGCCCAGAGGTCAGCGAGCAGGGCAAAAAACAGCTTGTGTTTCCTGGCACCCGACTACAGCTGGGAGGAGAACATGTTTCTGACACACAAAGACAGGGGGAAAGGCCAAGGACAGTGTGTTTCTGAGACCAGAGGGCAGCAAGCACGGCAAAAAAGAGTTTGTGTTTCCCGGGAGCCGAGTACAGCTGGGAGGAGAACGTGTTTCTGACACCCAAAGACAGGGGGAAAGGCCAGAGACGGTGTGTTTCTGAGCCCAGAGGTCAGCGAGCAGGGTAAAAAAAGAGCTTATGTTTCCCGAGACACGAGTACAGCTGGGAGGAGAACATGTTTCTGACACACAAAGACAGGGGGAAAGGCCAAGGACAGTGTGTTTCTGAGACCAGAGGGCAGCGAGCACGGCAAAAAAGAGTTTGTGTTTCCCGGGAGCCGAGTACAGCTGGGAGGGGAACGTGTTTCTGACACCCAAAGACAGGGGGAAAGGCCAGGGACAGTGTGTTTCTGAGCCCAGAGGTCAGCGAGCAGGGTAAAAAAGAGCTTATGTTTCCCGGGAGACGAGTACATCTGGGAGGAGAACGTGTTTCTGACACCCAAAGACAGGGGGAAAGGCCAGGGACAGTGTGTTTCTGAGACCAGAGGGCAGCGAGCACGGCAAAAAAGAGTTTGTGTTTCCCGGGAGCCGAGTACAGCTGGGAAAGGAACGTGTTTCTGACACCCAAAGACAGGGGGAAAGGCCAGGGACGGTGTGTTTCTGAGCCCAGAGGTCAGCGAGCAGGGCAAAAAAGAACTTGTGTTTCCTGGCACCCGAGTACAGCTGGTAGGAGAACGTGTTTCTGACACCCAAAGACAGGGGGAAAGGCCAGGGACAGTGTGTTTCTGAGCCCAGAGGTCAGCGAGCAGGGTAAAAAAAGAGCTTATGTTTCCCGGGAGACGAGTACATCTGGGAGGAGAACGTGTTTCTGACACCCAAAGACAGGGGGAAAGGCCAGGGACAGTGTGTTTCTGAGCCCAGAGGTCAGCGAGCAGGGTAAAAAAAGAGCTTATGTTTCCCGGGAGACGAGTACATCTGGGAGGAGAACGTGTTTCTGACACCCAAAGACAGGGGGAAAGGCCAGGGACAGTGTGTTTCTGAGCCCAGAGGTCAGCGAGCAGGGTAAAAAAGAGCTTATGTTTCCCGGGACACGAGTACAACTTGGAGGAGAACGTGTTTCTGACACCCAAAGACAGGGGGAAAGGCCAGGGACAGTGTGTTTCTGAGCCCAGAGGTCAGCGAGCAGGGTAAAAAAAAGAGCTTATGTTTCCCGGGAGGAGTACATCTGGGAGGAGAACGTGTTTCTGACACCCAAAGACAGCGGCGATAGCGAAGGACAGTGTGTTTCTGAGACCAGAGGGCAGCGAGCACGGCAAAAAGAGTTTGTGTTTCCCGGGAGCCGAGTACAGCTGGGAGGGGAACGTGATTCTGACACCCAAAGACAGGGGAAAGGCCAGGGACAGTGTGTTTCTGAGCCCAGAGGTCAGCAAGCAGGGTAAAAAAAGAACTTATGTTTCCCGGGAGACGAGTACATCTGGGAGGAGAACGTGTTTCTGACACCAAAGACAGCGGCGATAGCGAAGGACAGTGTGTTTCTGAGCCCAGAGGTCAGCGAGCAGGGTAAAAAAGAGCTTATGTTTCCCGGGAGACGAGTACATCTGGGAGGAGAACGTGTTTCTGACACCCAAAGACAGGGGGAAAGGCCAGGGACAGTGTGTTTCTGAGCCCAGAGGTCAGCGAGCAGGGTAAAAAAGAGCTTATGTTTCCCGGGAGACGAGTACATCTGGGAGGAGAACGTGTTTCTGACACCCAAAGACAGGGGGAAAGGCCAGGGACAGTGTGTTTCTGAGCCCAGAGGTCAGCGAGCAGGGTAAAAAAGAGCTTATGTTTCCCGGGACACGAGTACATCTGGGAGGAGAACGTGTTTCTGACACCCAAAGACAGCGGCGATGGCGAAGGACAGTGTGTTTCTGAGACCAGAGTGCAGCGAGCACGGCAAAAAAGAGTTTGTGTTTCCCGGGAGCCGAGTACAGCTGGGAGGGGAACGTGATTCTGACACCCAAAGACAGGGGAAAGGCCAGGGACAGTGTGTTTCTGAGACCAGAGGTCAGCGAGCAGGGCAATAAAGAGCTTGTGTTTCCCGGGAGACGAGTACATCTGGGAGGAGAACGTGTTTCTGACACCCAAAGACTTGGGGGAAGGCCAGGGATAGTGTGTTTTCGGAGCCCAGAGGTCAGCGAGCAGGGCAAAAAAGAGCTTGTGTTTCCTGGCACCCGAGTACAGCTGGGAGGAGAACGTGTTTCTGACACCCAAAGAAAGGGGGAAAGGCCAGGGACAGTGTGTTTCTGAGCCCAGAGGTCAGCGAGCAGGGCAAAAAAGAGCTTGTGTTTCCCGGGACCCGAGTACAGCTGGGAGGAGAACGTGTTTCAGAGACCCGAAGACAGCGGGGGCCGCGTTAGGGTTACACAGGTTGACCCGAGGACGGCGGGAGTGAGGGGAATCCTACGCTCGGGTCGCCGGGACCCGAGGGTAGTGTGAGGGTTAATACGTGTAGTAACACAGTGTATACCAACACTGAATTTGAACAGACAGAGGGTTGGTAGTTAATCAATTGTTTGCATCAATATTCAAGGCTTATAATATTTAAATTGCTGCAAAACAGCTGGGAGTTGTTAACCCATTACTTGTTTTCTGAAAAAGGAATTTCTGTTGTTACTCCGAAATGTACATGCGTTTCTCAGTTTTTAGTTTTAGTTTTTTTTATCAACTATTTTACCCCTGGTAGTTTATGAGTTATCATTGCATAATTTCTATTTATCCTTTCCTTGTTCTCACAATATCCCTCTCTCCTCCCTCTTTTAGATGTGCAGTCATCTCCAGAATCCCAGCAGGAGAGACACACAACTTCCAGTGTAAAGAGATGGAAGGTCGCTATGTTGTTGTGTTCATCCCTGGAAGAGCCAAAGCGCTCACTCTGTGTGAAGTGGAAGTATATGGCTCTCCTTCATGTACGGACTTGTTACCTTTAGTCTTTGTTCTCAACATTCAACATCAAGTATGATTAAAATGATATATACGTGTGTACAGAATGGCTTTCTTAACAACACAAAATAGTAAAATACACAATTTTTATTTTGGAATTACAAATAGTAAACTTTTGTAAGGTTAGCTAATGTCCATCTCAGTTTTATCTGCCAAGCTAAAGTCCATCTCAGTTTGGTGATGCTTGGTCAAGACAACTGCAGTTTTTCAGAATCAGAACCAGGGTTAATATTGACCGGTTAATTATGACCGGCTAATAATGACTGGCTAGTGTTGGTAGCAATTGCCAAACTGTTACAATGTTGTTTATTGTGCATTAAAACATTCTTCTCTTTTGTTGTAGTGAACTTGGCGTTGAATGGAGTGGCTGCTCAGTCTTCACAATTAGGTATTTATAAGGCCTCTGTTGCCATTGATGGGGACAGAACCTCAGACCTTCTCTCTGGATCCTGCACCCACACTGAGAAAGACACCAACCCCTGGTGGAGAGTGGATCTAAGGGAAGTGTACAGAGTTTCAACTGTATCCCTCACCAGAAGACAAGACTGCTGTCCGGAGAGACTTGATGGTGCTGAGATCCGCATTGGTAACTCACTGGAGAACAATGGCCTCAACAACCCCAGGTGACACATAGACCTCTACATTTACATGTCCTGTTTTGAAGATGTTTAGTTTGTATTCATCCATGCTGCTGTAGTTACTCTGTGGTTATATGTTATATTTAACAGTCAGAATCAATGGGGTATATAGAAGCACACCCCCATATCTTATTCAATTATCCTTCCCTTTCTTTTGTATTTATCTAAAGAACCTTTCCCTAAACTATAAAGGGTAATATGGCTTGTCTGTCCTCCTTCAAAAAATATACTTTTTCCTGCGTAACAATACTGTCCAAATATTGCTTAATACGTGTGGTAACACAGTGTATACCAACACTACATTTGAACATACTGAGGGTTTGTAGGTAATCAATTGTTTGCATCAATATTTAAGGCTCAAAATATTTCAATTGCTGCAAAACAGCTGGGAGTTGTTAACCCATTGTTTGTTTTCTGATAAATTGAATTTCTGTTGTTACTCTGAAATGTACATGCGTTACTCAGTTTTTAGTAACATCAACTATTTTACCCCTGGTAGTTTATGGGTTATCATTGTATCTCATCTCATCTTCAACCGCTTATCCGGGGTCAGGTCGCGGGGGTAGCAGCTCTAGCAGTTGACCCCAAACTTCCCTTTCCCGGGCAACATTAGCCAGCTCTGACTGAGGAATCCCGAGGAATCCCTGACTGGGGAAGACCCACCTTGTCCTGGGTCTTCCCCGAGGTCTCCTCCCAGCTGGACATGCCTGGAACACCTCTCTAGGAAGGCGCCCAGGTGGCATTCGTACTAGATGCCCGAACCACCTCAACTGGCTCCCTTCTACGCAGAGGAGCAGCGGCTCTACTCCAAGTTCCTCTCGGATGACTAAGCTCTTACCCTATCCCTAAGGGAGAGACCAGACACCTTTCTGAGAAAACCCATTACGGCCGCTTGTACCGGCAATCTCGTTCTTTCGGTCATGACCCAGCTTTCATGACCATAGGTGAGAGTTGGAACAAAGATTGACCGGCAGATCGAGAGCTTTGCCTTCCGGCTCAGCTCTCTTTTCGTCACAACGGTGCGGTGAAGCGAATGCAACACCGCCCCCGCTGCTCCAATCCTCCGACCAATCTCCCGCTCCATTGTTCCCTTACTCGCGAACAAGACCCCGAGGTACTTGAACTCCTTCACTTGGAGTAAGGACTCATTCCCTACCCGGAGTAGGCACTCCACCGGTTTCCTGCTGAGAGTCATGGCCTCAGATTTAGAGGTGCTAACCCTCATCCCAGCCGCTTCACACTCGGCTGCGAACCGATCCAGTGAGTATCATTGTATCATTTTTATTTATCCTTCCCTTGTTCTCACAATATCTCTCTCTCACCTCCCTCTTTTAGATGTGCAGTCATCTCCAGAATCCCAGTAGGAGAGACAAACAACTTCCAGTGTAAAGAGATGGAAGGTCGCTATGTTGTTGTGGTCATCCCTGGAAGGGCTGAATGGCTCACTCTGTGTGAAGTGGAAGTATATGGCTCTCCTGCAGGTAATGACTTTAGTCTTTGTTCTTAACATTCATCATCAAGTATGATTAAAATGATATGTACGTGTGTACAGAATGGCTTTCTTTACAACACAAAATAGTAAATTACACACTTTTTTTGGGGATTTACAAATAGGAAACTTTTGTAAGGTTAGCTAATGTCCATCTCAGTTTTATCAGGCAAGCTAAGGCCCATTTAAGTTTGGTGAAGCTAGCTCAAGTCCATCTCAGTTTTGTGAGACAGCCATCCGCGTATTCTTATCCCGAATGGTTTTTGGCTCATTAGTGTATTACCAAAAAATATATACTTAGAGACAGTTTCCCTTTGTTTTAAGATTAATGTTTCACGTAAGTGTAATGAATGACCTCTGAATGTGTGTTTATGTGAGACTACCAGTTAATATTAGCATACAGTATATTTGTAATGTTTGTATGCTATACTGTTTTGTTTTACAGGTACTGTATGTGTTTATGTGTGAATATAAAGACTACCAGTTAATATTAGCAGACAGTAT
>CM055735.1:1740507-1759837 GCA_029465975.1 Dallia pectoralis | reverse complement strand
CCCTAAAATAAGCTCAGCACCCTAAAACTTGGAGTAAGAAATGTTGTTATTCTAACATTTTTGTTCTTCTTTGACAATGTTAAAAAATATCCAAAACCTACTCCCTAGTTTGTGGTTTAAATGTATGTGTTAAGGATGAAAATGAAAACACCCCTCAGCTTAGAAAATGGTGTCATCCTCTCCTTCTTCTACTTGTCCACTCTACCTGCCCTGCTCAGCACAAACGGCATCCAGCGTGAAACACACGCAGAGTGACAACCCGTTATGTAGTGTTGTCAATCAACTAAGTTGCCCAAAGCTGTGTCTCTACTTTTTTTCCTTTTACCATATCGGTGAGTACTGGAGTCAGTATCCTGAATCACCATGGTGCACCTATAATAAGTGTTTATTTTGGGAGTATTTTTAGTCCAGCGGGTCAACGCCGCTGTGGAGTAGCACAGGACCTGGGTGGGTGACTCGTCCATAGTCATAAACGGAGAGAAGTAGCTCCTGGTTTTAATGTTCTTCTGCAATATGCATGCAGTTCTGTTTAGTAACTGCTAGAGCGTGAAAGAAAACAGCAGCTCGACAAATAAACTGTGTACCTGTGTAGTGGACATGTGTAGTTCCCTGCACTCAGATATCTCAACCTTTTAAAATAATTTTAAACTTTTATTTTCAGCTAAGCTTCAACATTTTAATTATAAAATTCCAACATGCAGTAGCTAATATTAAGAAATATGTTGTGTGAACTCTCACAATAAGCTGGTGCTCTGAAAAGATCTCAAAAAAAGAAATCTGGATTTTTGAGTAAATTGAACCAATGTTAAAATGATTGTTATTTTTCAAAAGACATATTTTTGTTAGTGTGAAAAGAGGGTGTGTGGTGGCCGTGGGGATCATTGGGTGCTTAGCACCCCTAAAGCCTGACCCTAGAATTGCCCCTGCCTCCCACTATCTGTCCACCCAATCAGATCTTCTATGAATGGTTGTAGTGTTTTAGAGTTTGACTGTTCCAGCAAACTTTTTCCTTCCTTTTAGAAGTGTATCGAAAATACTTCTATTTTATTTTTTGGTGTTTCTGGGCACATTTTACTGTTTGTATACTTTACGGAATCAGAAAAATGTAAGTTTTTGTTTTAAATGCTTTATTAAGTTTATTAGTTGAGTGACGTCATTTCCACTGCCGGGTCCTCCACCGTGTCTCGCTCACTGCGCCAATGCTCAGAACAACTTTGGGCTTGAGCGAGACTGGTATGTTGTAAGTGAGCTCAGAAATAGAGTGTTTAAATGTAATATAATAAGTAAAATGACGTATCAATACCGGTGGATGGCATGTTTTAATGATGGATTGAGATTGAGTGATGGATATTATTATTTTTATGGGATTCCGAGTTTTATGTTAATTAGACTTTAGTATGTTGGTTCAAATTGCCGCGCCGCTTTGAATGGCGGGTTTATAAGGTGGCACAGTTCATTAAATATCATTAATCCAGGGTGGATTACGCTTAAATAACAAAATGCAGTTACTTTTGTCGAAGTATATTGTCTTTATCTGTCTAATATTGTGCATTTGTACTTGTATTGAGGTAATGTAGAGCAGATGCAGTTACAGAATTAATGGGGGCAGGGTTTCACTTTTCTATTCTTTTTACACTCCTCACAGAGACAACAGAATTGAGAGTGTTGAGTGTATTAATCCCTGTCCTGTGTTTAATAAACTGCAGGTATGTAATGTTCAGAAAATACCACTATACGATCATTTGTCATTGTAATGTTCAGAAAATACCACTATACGATCATTTGTCATTGTAATGTTCAGAAAATACCACTATACGATCATTTGTCATTGTAATGTTCAGAAAATACCACTATACGATCATTTGTCATTGTAATGTTCAGAAAATACCACTATACGATCATTTGTTATTGTAATGTTTAAATATATACATCATTATATGTGTTTATTATATGTATATATTGTCTTGATTGAATGAATATGTGTTGGAGATGTGTGATATGTAAGTTGTGATGTATGTTGTGAAAGAACAAACAAGAAGAGTGTTTTGTTGATGTTTCATTGAAATGCTCAGAACAACTTTGGGCTTGAGGCGAGACAGAGACAACAGGGTGAGAGTGTTGAGTTTATTAATCTGTCCTGTGTTTAATAAACTGCAGGCGTGACCCCCACAAGAGACCGGTGTCGGTGGTTCTTTGTGGTGCCGGAAGAAAACAACTACATGGTGGCCGTATATTTAATCGAGAATTGGTCAGTAGGCGGTGCTTTTATTCGGAGTTAATCTGATCAGAATCAGAGAAGTGTTTAATCGCCATTGAATGTGAACATACAAAGGAATTTACTGTGGCAGGAAGGTGCTTACATACAACATATGAATATAACAAAATAAATTATACTAAAGGGCTGAGGGTAGAGGGATAGTAATGTACAAAAAATGTAAAAAATAAGAAAAATAACCGAAAAACAACAGTGCAATAGAGCAAAAAATTTAGGTGCAAATCAGGCAATGTGCAAAAAGAAATGTGAGATGGGTCATAGTTCAGGGCATGGTGCACCCCTGGCCTTGTTGGAGGAGGCCAGTAGCACATGGAAAGAAACTGTTCTTGGGCGTGAGGTTTTGGTCCTGATGGACCGAAGCCTTCTGCCGGAGGGAGTGGATTGAACAGAGAGTGTCCGGGGTGAGAGGGGTCTGCCACAATCTTCCTAGCTCTCCTCAGAGCCCTCGAGGTGTGCAGGTCTAGGCAGATTGCAGCCTATCACCTTTTCAGCTGAGCGGATGATACGCTGCAGTCTGCTCTTGTCCTTAGCTGTAGCAGCAGGGTACCAGATGGTGATGGATGAGGTGAGGATGGACTCAATGATGGCTTAGTAGAAGTGACCCATCATAGTCTTAGGCAGGTTGAATTCTTCAGCTGCCGAAGGAAGTACATCCTCTGTTGTGCTTTCCTGGTCAGTGAGCAGATGTTTAAATCCCACTTGAGGTCCTGTGAGAGGATGGTGCCCAGGAAGCGGAAGGACTCTACCGTATTGACGGGGCCACACAGGGTGATGTGTGAGAGTGGGGCTGAGTTTCTCCTGAAGTCCACAACCATCTCCACTGTCTTTAGAGCATTGAGCTCTAGTTGTTCTGGCTGCACCAGGTCTCCAGTTTGTCAGCTTCCAGCCTGTAGTCGGACTCGTCCCCCCCGGAGATGAGCCCAATGAGGGTGGTGTCGTCCGCAAACTTCAGGATCTTAACAGATGGATTACTTGAGGTGCAACTGTTAGTGTACAGGGAGAAGAGCAGAGGAGAAAGGACGCAGCCCTGGGGGAGACCCGGTGCTAATGGACCGGGAGTCAGAGACTTGTGACCCTAGCTTGACGCACTGCTTCCTGTCAGACAGGAAGTGTGATCCACCTGCAGGTGGAGTCTGGAACGTTGAGCTGGGAGAGCTTGTCATGTAGAAGTGTAGGGTGATGGTGTTGAAGGCGGAGCTGAAGTCAACAAACAGGATCCTCGCATATGTTGCAGGGGAGTCCAGGTGCTGGAGAGTGAAGTGGAGGGCCATGTTGACTGCATCGTCCACCGACCGGTTGGCTCTGTAGGCAAACTGCAGGGGGTCTAGTAGAGGGTCTGTGATTGTTTTCAGATGAGCCAGCACAAGACGTTTGAAGGACTTCATTACCACAGAGGTCAGCGGGTCTGTAGTCATTATGTCCTGTTGGCCTTGGCTTTTTAGGCACTGGGATGATGGTGGAGGCCTTAAGACAGGCTGGCACATGGCATGTCTCCAGGGAGGTGTTGATGATGGTGGAGGCCTTAAGACAGGCTGGCACATGGCATGTCTCCAGGGAGGTGTTGATGATGGTGGAGGCCTTAAGACAGGCTGGCACATGGCATGTCTCCAGGGAGGTGTTGAAGATGGTGGAGGCCTTAAGACAGGCTGGCACATGGCATGTCTCCAGGGAGGGGTTGATGATGGTGGAGGCCTTAAGACAGGCTGGCACATGGCATGATGGCGGAGGCCTGGGTGACAGGCTGGCACATGGCATGTCTCCAGGGAGGTGTTGATGATGGTGGAGGCCTTAAGACAGGCTGGCACATGGCATGTCTCCAGGGAAGTGTTTAAGATTGCGGTGAACACTGGAGACAGCTGGTCAGTGCAGTGCTTAAGGGTGGCTGGAGAGATAGTCTGGATCTCGCTGATTTGCGGGGTTCTGCCTCTTGAATAGTCTGTTTACATCTCTCTCTTGAATGGAGAGACATGCATCTGAGGTGGGGGTGGGGCGAGGGGGAAGGGGAGTGCAGGGCCGTAGCTCTGAATCTGCAGTAAAACTCATTCAGGTCATTGGCTAGGCGAGAGTCATTGGTGGTGTGGGGGCTCTGGGCTGTTAGTTGTTAATTTGCCTGAGACTCCTCCAGACCTAGGCAGAGTAGTTAGCAGAGAACTGTTGTTTTAATTTCTCTGGAGTACTGTCATTTTGCCACTTTAATCTCCTTGCTAATCCGTTTATTTGACTCTTTAAATATGTCTCTGTCCCCGCTCCTAAACGCTTTCTCCAGCCTCAACTTTCTGAGTTTAGAAGAGAACCAGGCTGATCGTTTTTTAATTCACCCTGGCACGTGTTGTGATACAGCAGTCCTCACAGAAGCTGATGTAAGATGTCACAACGTCTGTGTGCTCGTCTAGGCTGTTTGTAGCAGTCCTGAACATGTCCCAGTCTGTAGTGTCAAGGCATGCCTGTAGATCATCCACAACCTCACTGGTCCACTGTTTTGATGTCCTCACAGCAGGTTTACAGAGTTTTTGTGTTTGTTTGTAAGCATGAATCAAATGGACCATACCATGGTGAGGGACACCATGGTAGGCTTTACTAATGGTAGTAGCTGTGATCCTGGGTATTCCCTACTATGGTATTTGATAAAATGTCTGTATCTTGATAAATTGTCTGTATCTGGGGAGTTCATGACTGAGATTTCCCAGAGTACGATAACTAAGGAGTCCGGGTTAGCTCGCTCCACGTTCAGTATCTGGTTGGCTAGCAAGTGCTGGGCTTCTTTAACTTGCGCGCCTGGCGCTATGTAAACACCAACCAAAATGAACAATGCGAACTCGCAGGGCGAGTAAAAAAGGTTTGCAGTTTATAAAAATGATTCCAGATTCGGAGAACAGTGTTGTAGAATCACTGTGATATCTACACACCAGCTACTGTTTATGAAAAACAAATACCTCCGCCCTTTGATTTCCCAGATAGAGCTGCGTCCCGGTCGGCTCTCAGTAGCCTGAAGCCGGGCAGTTGTAGCAGAGTCCGGTATCAATCACCCAGCCATGACTCTGTGAAGCAAAGTACAGAGGCAGTTAGAAAGTCTCTGTTTTTCGAATCAGCAGCTGTAGTTCGTCCATTTTATTGCACAGTGAACGTACATTGGAGAGAAGAAGGACGGCAGCACCGTTCGGGTCCCTGGCGGCGTAGTCGCACAAGCGCCCCGCTCTCTCCCCTTGGTCCTCCGCTTGTTTACTGTATTCACGTAGCTGAGCCCGGCGTTCACTAGAATTCCCACTAATTGACCGCTGGCAGCAAAATGGGGAGTAAAGCCGCAGGAGTTGTTTCCCTTAATGTTTAAAAGTACTTCCCTTTGTTAGAGAAACTTTGCAGGACAGCGAATTTCCAAACAAACAAAACAAAACAATACAGAAAACGTAGCACCGGCCGACCGTGGCTGCCATGCGCGGCGCCATCTTGGATATGATATCTCGACTAAAACCTGATCCGGACCAGGTTAGGTTCACAGCATAAGTTACCATGGCGATGTAACTCGCTAAGAGGTTAACCAACCTTTGTGATACCGAAAACCCAGGGTTGAACCTGAAGTTACCTCGCTAACCAAAAAAATCATAGTATATCGTAGTATAGGCAGGCCTCTAACCTTCTGGGGACACGTTGTAAGATAAATTGATACGCAAACACAGCACATGCATACGCGGTATGCTGGCCCCATCTAATAGGTAATACATGGTATGCTGGCCCCATCTAATAGTTAGAAAACACTGTATGCTGGCACCATCCTAATATTGAATACACCGTATGTTGGCACCATCTAATATTGAATACACCGTATGCTGGCACCATCTAATAGGTAATACACTGTATGCTGGCACCATCTCAATCAATCAATCAAATTTATTTATAAAGCCCTTTTACAACAAAAGTTGTCACAAAGTGCTTTTACAATCACCAGCCTGAATCCGACAGAGCAAACATCAACAAGTTGAACAAGTTGACACACGGCGGCTAGGAAAAACTCCCTGAAAGTCAGATTTAGGAAGAAACCTAGAGAGGAGCCAGGCTCTGAGGGATCACCAGTCCTCTTCTGGCTGGGCTGGGTCAGTTTATGACAGTACAACAAGCGAGGTGTGAAAACTGAGAAAGCAAAATAGTCCGGGATGTCCAGGAGGGATGATGGATTTGATAGGGACTTGGAGGAAGAAGCTCCGGTTGCACCAGCTGTTCTGTCAGCCGCACAGTCAGGGGCCCCAGGAGGATCCAGCATATGCTCCAAGCTGGAGCGGTCCCCCTGACAGAAGTGGACACAAACACAGGGAAGGGTTGGACACTAGTTCCCGGCACAATAGTATACCGAACATAATACTTTAAAAGGAGACAGGGGGTTAGTGAGACAATGGCCATGAACGGGTAAACCCAGGACAAGTCCAGACAGATGTTAGTAGAGACAGGACACAGGAAAGATTAGGGCACCCTGGTTCCCTACGTCCCCGGCACCATAGTATAGCAGCATAGATCTTAGAATGAGACAGGGGGTCCAGTGAAGCTGGGGCCCTGAACAGGGTAAACTCAAAACAGGGCCCAATAGGCCGGAAAACACCCACCACTATGCCGAGCATCAACCCAGGACGCCAATCGACCATGACCACTGGGCAGGTTTAGTTTTTGCTCACAAAGTTACTCGAGCTGGTGGAACAAACAAGAGCTATAGCGAGCCAGTGACATCCACACTCCGAGGAGCATATGGGAGGTTTCGTTTTTGCTCACAAAGCTACTCGAATTGAGGCTGCAACGGAGCACTATAGCGAACCAGTGACTCCTCCCCACAGTTAACTGGGATAATCAGAGTTTAATTCACCAGCTACTCGGATTGAGCGAACAAAGGAGAGCTAAGCGAACCAGTGACTCCTCCCCACAGTTAACTGGGATAATCAGAGTTTGTTCACTAGCTACTCGGATTGAGCGAACAAAGGAGAGCTATAGCGAGCCAGTGACTCCACCCCCAGGCAGCAGCCTGGAGGTATCGTTTTTGCTCAAAAAGCTACTCGAGAGGCAACAAATAGGAACCATAGCGAGCCAGTGACTCCACCCCCCAGGCAGCAATCGAGAGGACACCCCAGGGAGATGTGAACCCAAGGCAAAGACAGCAGGGCAGAATGAGATCCGAGCCTTCCGTTCAACCTTCGTACCCTGGGCCATATTACACTCAACCATAGACCTTACTGAAAAGATATGTTTTTAATTGTGATTTAAAGGTTTGAACAGAATCTACATTTCTAACCCAGATTGGCAACTCATTCCATAATAGAGGAGCTCTATAGGAGAAGGCTCTACCTCCAGCTGTTTGTTTCAAATTTTAGGTAATTTTAGGAGGTACAATTAGGAGACCGGCATTCAGCGAGGTAGGTGGGAGCAAGTTGATGTAAAGCTTTGTATGTTAACAGTAGTACTTTAAAGTCTGCCCTAGCCTTAACAGGCAGCCAATGTAAAGAGGCTAAAACTGGGTTAATATGGTCAAATTTCTTAGTTCTAGTTAAGATTCTAGCAGCCGTATTAAGTACTAATTGAAGTTTGTTTACTGATTTATCAGGGTAACCAGAGAATAGAACATTGCAATAATCTAATCTTGAGGTAACAAAAGCATGGATTAGTTTTTCTGCATCAATTTTTGATAAATAATTTCTGATTTTTGCAATATTCCGAAGATGGAAAAATGCTGTCCTTGAAATATATTTTATGTGATCGTCAAATGAGAGATCCGGGTCAAGGGTCACTCCAAGGTTTTTGACGTTTTTGTGAAATGACTATACATCCGTTTAGGTTCAGCGTAAGGTCTGTCAATAAATCTCTCTGTTTCTTAGGTCCTAAAACTAGCATTTCAGTTTTATCTGAATTAAGGAGCAGAAAATTCTCTGTCATCCACTTTCGTATATCTGAAACACAAGCTTCCATAGTGGCTAATTTAGGGCTTCTCCATGTTTCATAGCAATATACAGCTGCGTGTCATCGGCATAGCAGTGAAAATTAACAGTATGTTTTCGAATGACATTACCCAAAGGTAACATATAGAGTGAGAACAGAAGTGGTCCTAAGACTGAGCCTTGTGGAACACCAAAGCATACCTTTGATTTGTTAGAGGATAAGCCATCTACACAAACAAACTGAAGTCTATCTGATAAATAAGATCTAAACCAATCGAGAACATGTCCTCTTAGCCCAACAAGGGTCTCTAATCTCTCCAAGAGAAGGGAGTGATCAATAGTGTCAAAGGCAGCACTAAGATCAAGAAGCAATAGGAGAGATGCAGAACCTTTGTCAGAAGCCAATAAAAGGTCATTTACCACCTTAACAAGTGCAGTCTCAGTGCTATGATGGGGTCTAAAACCGGACTGAAGTTTTTCATATATATTATTTGTCTTCAGAAAGGCCGTAAGTTGTAGTGAGACAGATTTTCTAGGATTTTTGAAAGAAACGGGAGGTTTGATATTGGTCGGTAGTTTTTAGGATGTCTGGGTCTAAGTTACATTTTTTAGCAGAGGCTTAATTTCTGCAATTTTTAGTGAGGTTGGCACTGATCCGGAGGATAGGGAGCAATTTATTATGTTCAACATTGATGGGCTAAGCACAGGAAGTAACTCCTTAAGTAATTTAGTTGGAATTGGGTCTAGTTGACAGTTGGTTGATTTTGAACTATTTATTAATTTTGTAAATTTTTCTAGAGACACAGGTACAAAAGATTCAAGAGTCGCCATTGAAAATAAATCAGGGCAGCTCTGCGAGCTCTCAGGACAACAGAGTTTTTTGAGAACTGAGGCAGTTAAGGGTACAATTTGCAATTTATTTTCTAATGTTGATTATTTTTCATCGAAGTAGTTCATGAATTCATCACAACTAAAGTGAAGACCCACTTCATTGCTTAAACATTGCTTTTTTAGTGAGTTTTGCAATTGTGTCAAAAAGAAATTTAGGATTATTTTTGTTTGTGTCGATTAGATTTGATAAGTAGGCTGATCGAGCACTTATAAGTGATTTCCGGTATTGCACAGTACTATCAATCCAGGCTAGACTAAATACTTCTAACTTAGTGGAGCGCCACTTTCGCTCCAATTTTCTGGAGGCTTGCTTAAGTGTTCTGGTAGTGTCAGTGTACCAGGAGCAGGTGATGGAGATTTGTGGGATTCACATCCAGGGCACGAAGCTCCCGTTCCACCACATCCCAAAGATGCTCTATTGGGTTGAGATCTGGTGACTGTAGGGGCCATTTCAGTACAGTGAACTCATTGTCATGTTCAAGAAACCAATTTGAAATGATTCGAGCTTTGTGACATGGTGCATTATCCTGCTGGAAGTAGCCATCAGAGGATGGGTACATGGTGGTCATAAAGGGATGGACATGGTCAGAAACAATGCTCCGGTAGGCCGTGGCATTTAAACGATGCTCAATTGGCACTAAGGGGCCTAAAGTGTGCCAAGAAAACATCCCCCACACCATTACACCACCACCACCAGCCTGCACAGTGGTAACAAGGCATGTTGGATCCATGTTCTCATTCTGTTTACGCCAAATTCTGACTCTACCATCTGAATGTCTCAACAGAAATGGACTCATCAGACCAGGCAACATTTTTCCAGTCTTCAACTGTCCAATTTTGGTGATCTCGTGCAAATTGTAGCCTAGAAATGATTTTGCGTGAAAATCCCAGTAACTGAGCAGATTGTGAAATAGACCGGCCCGTCTGGCACCAACAACCTAGCCACGCTCAAAATTGCTTAAATCTCCTTTCTTTCCCATTCTGACATTCAGTTTGGAGTTCAGGAAATTGTCTTGACCAGGACCACACTCCTAAATACATTGAAGCAACTGCCATGTGATTGGTTGCTTAGATAATTGCATTAATGAAAAAAATTTAACATCTGTTCCTAATAATCCTTTAGGTGAGTGTATATCCGTGAGTCATGCACCGATCCAGGCCATTTGGCCTCCACATTGGTAATTAGATATGAAGCATCACATATGATCTTGAGAGTGCAGAGAATTACAGCTGTTACTTGCAGTATTGTGATGCGGTCTATACTTTTTTGGCAGTGGTGAATTAACTGCACATTATTGCTGTGAATGGACTTCTTCTTCACATAGTCCACTTCATTTTACGAAGGAGCCGTGATTGAAATGTGTGTTCCATCTATGCAGCCAATCATTGGGAAATCCTAAAGGAAATTCAAATTACTCATACCATTCTGATCTTGCAGCACTATTTAATTAATAGAATTTTCATTATTCATTGTAAAGGGTTTTACACTATTGACCTGCAATCCTGTGGAACTCCTCTTTGATGGCTGTTACTGGTTTATGTCCAGTGAAGACTACAAAAACATATAAAAAACGTTTCAGAGAGAGGCTCACTTTTCTGATGGCTCTGCATACAGTGGCTTTACTTTATATGCTCAGCATCACCAATGTTGTAAAAAAACCTGACGTTTGGAAAAAAACGCAATGCGACACAAATAACCTGGTCCGTTGTAAGTGCATGTCTACATTTACATTTACATTTTTACATTTACATTTTGCGCATTTAGCAGACACTCTTATCCAGAGCGACTTACAATAAGTGCAGGCATTTCACATATAGCTAAACACACATCAAAAAAGGCAATAAGTACATTGTTCTTGGGTGGGTGCAGGGGAAGTGCTAGAGATAGAAGGGTGCTAGGAGAGGAGGAATGGGTGATAATCGTAGAGGAATGATTCGGTAGTGAAGTTTCAACAGGCGAGAGTTGTGGAGCTCCATTCATGGAGCTACTGGAGGTACAGTTTGAAGAGGAATGTTTTTAGACGTTTTTTGAAGATTGGTAGAGAGTCCGATGATCTGATCTCCTGAGGAGTTGTTCCACCATTGCGGGGCAAGCACGGAGAACAATTTAGACTGAGCAGATCGGAGTTGCCCTCCCGTAGGGATGGCACTACCAAGAGGCCTGAGGAGGCAGAACGAAGTGCTCGCGTGGGTGTGTACGGCTTGATTAGTGACTGGATGTAGGAGGGGCGGTTCCTCTTACTGCCCCATAGGCTAACACCATAGTTTTGTAGTGGATGCGTGCTTCAACCGGGAGCCAGTGTAGTGTGCGGAACAGCTAAGTGACGTGGGACGTTGGGTGACGTTAGTGATATGAGGACGGATAAGGTTGTGTACGTATATGATAGACTATAAAGAAAAACTATCAAACAGGTAGGTATCTGGGAATGAGAAAACATCTACTCGAGGCCTCAATATCCTCTCCGACCTATGTTAACTCCCTTCTTAGAAGAATAGCTTCTTCATCTACGGGATCATCGACAAAAGGACATGCCATGTTCGAAAATGAAGTTATAAACAATCCTAATTTATTTATTAAAATAACTGCGATTAAATACGCCTGACAGACTGAATAAAAGAATGAGCAAATGAAAGAGCGCTCTTAAGTAGCCGGGGCCGGTGTCAGAGGGTGGACACTGTGAAAACCTGCTCCCGACCAGGTTAGGTTCACAGGCTCACTACCATAGTGACTGACTCTGGGGTTTAGTTACCTCACTTTCTGAAACAGACAACCCGGAGTTTCCATTATCTCAGGGTTAACTTACTGCTTCTTGAAACGGACCCTGGTCTATACACTGTACCAGTTCATATGTTGTTATTACTGTTGAAGCACAAGCAAGCTTTGACCAGGTTGAAAAGATGATAGTGGATAGCCATGCTTTAGTGCTGTTTGACCTCAGAAGCCAACCGTTGTTTCTACAGATTCCTCTGACTATGGACTTGGAGCGGTTCTGAGTTGCTTTTTGCTTCATGTAGTTTATCGGATGCTGAGAGGAAGTATTCAATTGTAGAGAAGAAGCGCTGGCCTGTGTCTAGTCGGCTGAGAAATGGCATACGTGGCAATGGGGAGGAAATTCCTAATACGCACAGATCATCAAGCATTGACAACGCTTCCAACTACCAAAGGTAACAATCATGCTGGCTTGCGGATTGCCAGATGGTCGCCCGCCTGATGGAGTTTGACTATAATACCAATACAGAACAGGATCTTTGAACTATGTTGCTGATTGCCCTTTCTAGACTCCCCTTCCAGAGACTAGCGTAGAATGCGCAGATAATGTGGAATCTGTGGCGACTATTTTCACTGACCTAAGTGCTGCTTCTGGACAATATTTCCAGACTGCGGGCCACGACTGCCCTGTGTTCACAAAGCTCTGTGCTCCAGATACAGAAAGGCTGGCCTTCCCAAAAGAAAAGCACTCGATCCTGACTTACAACCTGTCCTACCTGATTCGCGATGAGCTGGCAGTCGTGGACGTCTGTATTGTCAGAGGAACTCATCGGTTGCTTGTGCCTGAGTCATTGCAAAAGACTCATTGATATTGCTTATGAAACACACCAAAGGGTTGTTTGCACAAAACAATGCCTCAGAGAACTCTTACTGGTGGCCCAAAATAGACTGTCAGACAGGTATTTATAAAGAACTGTACAACTTGCAGACAAAACGATAAGTCAACCATCACACACGGTGCTCCGCTTCAACCTGTGCCCTCTACCAGCTGCTGCCTGGGAAGGTCTCAGCGGACATTTAGAGTCCAATTGACATAGCACCTGCTGACTGTAGATTTGCCATAATGTTGGTGGATTACTAAAAATGTAATGGCCAGAAGTAGCCTTTACTCCTGTGTTGATACTGCTACTGTCATATAGTTTTTGACCACCCGTTTTCTCTCAGGAAGGCAACGTAAAGGAACTAGTCAGTGATAATGGACCTAAGTTTGTATCTGCTGACTTTGCTGTTTCTCAAAAGAGGGGAATCACAAGTCTTCTATCCAAGAGCTAATGGAGAAGCTAATGGAGAAGTAGAACAAATCAACAGCGTCTTGAAGGACTGCCTACAAACTGCGTTGATACAAGGACAGCCCTGAAAAACCCTTCATGGGGACATTTCTGATGGACTACAGAGCAACACCACATTCAACCACTGGTGTATCTCCTTCAGAACTGTCCCGCGGCCGACGAATGAGTACAAAGTAACAAGTAAGGGACATGCCATGTTCTACAGATGAACATTCTGCGCGTGTAAAAGTGGACATAAAAAACTAAAAACAAAGGAATACACAGATGCCCACAGACATGAAACCTACTAACTTTCAGCCCGGTGACCAAGTACGGATCAGGAAGCCAAGAAAGGTTCACGATAGTTGAACTAAAATTCACAAAAACAAGAACGGTGGTAACAAAGAAAAGTCAAAATACTTAACTACTGGATAATGGAACCTGGAGTGCCTCATGACTATCTGCAGTGCCAGAGTCGACCATGGATACTGATTATGACCAAGTACTGATAGCCTACCCAGACCGAACAAAGGTAGGAAACCACCGAGCTGGACTAAGGACTTTGTAATGTGAATAGGAAAAGGAACATAATGAGAAGTTCACTGTGTTATTATCTCTCATACACATACAGAGGGTATAGTGTAGTTCTGAGATGCAAGTGTACTATTTGTTGAAGAGGGAAGATGTTTTGTCCAGAATATTCTTCCTTGTTAGATGTTCATATTACCACTAGTCACTCCAAGTGTTTGGGGTTAATGAGTTCAATTGTAAATGTAAATATGTGTGAAGAATGGAAAGAAGACGAATAAGCACATGGTTCCAAGTTCCTCTGTTTCTGTGTCGAATTATTGCTAAGTTAGGCACGACACAACAGTGCTCTATATATTTAATAACATCATTAATATCATCTAACATTCATTAAAATTATATAAAATTCATTATCATTATTATCATATAACATTCCCAGTAACATCATACAACATTACATTTCTTTGTCGTTATTTATAGCTGTGGAACGTACTGTAATAGTTGTCAGCAGTATTTCTGACACATAATTTGAGGAAAAAACATTTCTATACTAAATTTTAGGAAACTACCAGCACAGAACGCATCTGATCAGATCAGTATTAATATAGTTAGAAGAATACCTGTTTCCAGACCCGAACCTCACTGTTTCCATTTCCTCTATTTTCATGATCCTTCAGAGGTTCACTGCTGACCACTCCCCGGTACCTGTAAAACAAAACAGTATAGCATACAAACATTACACATATACTGTATGCTAATACTAACTGGTAGTCTTTATAGTCACACATAAACACATACAGTACCTGTAAAAACAAAACAGTATAGCATACAAACATTACAAATATACTCTATATGCTTTAATATTAAGACCTGTAAAAACAAAACAGTACATTTATAGTCGTATGCACTATGCAGTCTGTATGTTCACACATACAGTACCTGTAAAACAAAACTGTATAGCATACAAACATTACAAATATACTGTATGCTAATACTAACTGGTAGTCATTTATACACATAAACAATATTGTCGCAAAACAGTATAGCATAAAAGATTACAAAATATACTGTATGCTATACAGTATAGTCCACAAACACAGTACCTGTAAAAACAAAACAGTATAGCATACAAACATTACAAATATACTGTATGCTAATATTATCTGGTAGTCTTTATAGTCGCACATTAACACATACAGTATCTGTAAAAACAAAAAAGTATAGCATACAAACATTACAAATATACTGTATGCTAATACTAACTGGTAGTCTTTATATTCACACATAAACACATATAGTACCTGTAAAAACAAAACAGTATAGCATACAAACATTACAAATATACTGTATGCTAATACTAACTGGTAGTCTTTATAGTCACACATAAACACATGCAGTACCTGTAAAAACAAAACAGTATAGCATACAAAGATTACAAATATACTTTATGCTAATACTAACTGGTAGTCTTTATAGTCACACATAAACACATACAGTACCTGTAAAAACAAAACAGTATAGCATACAAACATTACAAATATACTGTATGCTAATATTATCTGGTAGTCTTTATAGTCACACAGAAATGTGAGGATCAGAGGTTTGGTCCTTACCCTCCCCGCTCTCAGAAGATCCTAAAGATCCCTCTGCCAGCCAAACGATCGGACTAATTGTGTTCACCTGTGGTTTCTCCTGAGTTGGTCACACATGTCTGTAATTAGTCATGTATTTATGTTGGGGGTTGTCTGTTTGTCAGTGTCGGGACATTGTTTCAGGTATGTTGGTAGTCTGTCTTGGGGTTAGTGTGTTTGGGGTTTCTGGTTCATTGGGTGTTATTTCTTGTCGGTCTGTGTTGTTCCATCTCATCTCATCTCATCTTCAACCGCTTATCCGGGGTCGGGTCGCGGGGGTAGCAGCTCTAGCAGGGGACCCCAAACTTCCCTTTCCCGGGCAACATTAGCCAGCTCTGACTGGGGAATCCCGAGGCGTTCCCAGGCCAGTGTGGAGATATAATCTCTCCACCTAGTCCTGGGTCTTCCCGAGGTCTCCTCCCAGCTGGACGTGCCTGGAACACCTCTCTAGGGAGGCGCCCAGGTGGCATTCTTACAAGATGCCCGAACCACCTCAACTGGCTCCTTTCTATGCAAAGGAGCAGCGGCTCTACTCCGAGTTCCTCTCGGATGACTGAGCTTCTCACCCTATCCCTAAGGGAGAGGCCAGCCACCTTCTGAGAAAACCCATTTCGGCCGCTTGTACCCGCGATCTCGCTCTTTCGGTCATGACCCAGCTTTCATGACCATAGGTGAGGGTAGGAACAAAGATTGACCGGTAGATCGAGAGCTTTGCCTTCGGCTCAGCTTTCTTTTCGTCACAACGGTGCGGTGAAGCGAATGCAACACCGCCCCGCTGCTCCGATCCTCCGACCAAACTCCCGCTCCATTGTTCCTCACTCGCGAACAAGACCCCGAGGTACTTGAACTCCTTCACTTGGAGTAAGGACTCATTCCCTACCCGGAGTAGGCACTCCACCGGTTTCCTGCTGAGAGTCATGGCCTCAGATTTAGAGGTGCTAACCCTCATCCCAGCCGCTTCACACTCGGCTGCGAACCGATCCAGTGAGTGCTGAAGGTCACCGACCGATGAGGCCATCAGGACCACATCATCCGCAAAAAGCAGTGATGTGACCATCAGCCCACCGAACGGGAACCCTCCCCCCCATGACTACGCCTTGATATCCTGTCCATGAATATTACAAACAGGATTGGTGACAAAGCGCAGCCCTGGCGGAGGCCAACCCCCACCTGGAACGAATCCGACTTACTGCCGAGGACACGGACACAGCTCATGCTTTGAGCGTACAGAGATTGGATGGCCCTGAGAAGAGACCCCTCACCCCATACTCCGCAGCACCTCCCACAAAGATCCCGGGTACCCGGTCATACGCCTTCTCCAGATCCACAAAACACATGTAGACTGGATGGGCATACTCCCAGGCCCTCCAGGATCCTTGCGAGAGTAAAGAGCTGGTCCGTGGTTCCCGGCCAGGACGAAAACCGCATTGTTCCTCTTCAATCTGAGGTTCGACTATTGGCCGAACCTCCTTTTCCAGCACTTTGGAGTACACTTTACCAGGGAGGCTGAGGAGTGTGATACCTCTGTAATTGGCACACACTCTCTGGTCCCCTTTTAAAGAGGGGAACCACCACCCCGGTCTGCCACTCCTCTGGCACTGTCCCAGACTTCCATGCAATGTTGAAGAGGCGTGTCAACCAAGACAGCCCTTCCCCACCCAAAGCTTTTAGCATTTCTGGACGAATCTCATCAGTCCCTGGGGCTTTGCCACTGTGGAGTTGTTTGACTACCTCAGCGACTTCCCCAGGGAAACTGACGATGACCCTCCATCAGCCTCCAGCTCTGCCTCTGTACTAGAGGGCGTGTAGGTCGGATTCAGGAGCTCCTCAAAATGCTCTTTCCAGCGCCCGATCACATCATCAGTTGAGGTCAACAGTGTCCCATCCTTACTGTACACAGCTTGGATGGTTCCCCGTTTTCCCTTCTGAGGTGCCGAACGGTTTTCCAGAAGCATTTTGGTGCCGACCGAAAGTCCTTCTCCATAGCTTCTCCAAACTTCTCCCACACCCGCTGCTTTGCCTCTGACACGGCAGCGCTGCAGCCCTTCGGGCCTGTCGGTACCCTGCAACTGCCTCCGGAGTCCCCAGGGCTAGCATATCCCTGAAGGCCTCCTTCTTCAGTCGGACAGCTTCCTGACCACCGTGGTCCACCACGGTGTTCTAGGGTTACCACCCCTTGAGGCACCTAGGACCTTGAGACCACAGCTCACCGCCGCAGCTTCAGCAATAGAAGCTTTGAACATTGCCCACTCAGGTTCAATGCCCCCAACCTCCACAGGGATGCCTGAAAAGCTCCGCCGGAGGTGTGAGTTGAAGATCTTTCGGACAGGGGCCTCCTCCAGACGTTCCCAGTTCACCCGCACTACCCGTTTGGGCTTACCTGGTCTGTCCAAAGTCTTTCCCCACCCTCTGATCCAACTCACTACCAGATGGTGATCAGTTGACAGCTCTGCCCCTCTCTTCACCCGAGTGTCCAAAACATGCGGCCTTAGATCAGCCGATACGATCACAAAATCGATCATTGACCTTCGGCCTAGGGTGCTCTGGTACCATGTACACTTATGCGCCTCCTTATGTTCGAACATGGTGTTTGTTATAGACAATCCATGACTAGCACAGAAGTCCAATAACAAACGACCGCTCGGGTTTAGATCAGGGAGGCCGTTCCTCCCAATCACGCCTCCCAGGTGTCTCCATCGTTGCCCACATGTGCGTTGAAGTCTCCCAGCAGAATGATGGAGTCCCCTACTGGAGCCCTATATAGGACTCCCTTCAGGGTCTCCAAGAAGGCTGAATACTCCGAACTGCTGTTTGGTGCATAAGCACAAACAACAGTCAGAGTTTTCCCCACCACCCTTAGGCGTAGGGAGGCAAACCTCTCATCCACCGGGGTAAACTCCAACACCGCCGTGCTCAGACGTGGGCTCGTGAGTATCCCCACACCAGCCCGCCGCCTCTCACCCTGGGCAACTCCAGAGAAGAACAGAGTCCAACCCCTATCCAGGGGTAAGGTTCCAGAGCCACGGTTGTGCGTAGAGGTAAGTCCCACCAGATCCAACTGGTATCGCTCCACCTCACGCACAAGTTCTGGCTCCTTCCCCAGTGAGGTGACGTTCCACGTCCCCAAAGCAAGCTTCTGCCGCCCGGGTCTGATCCGTCGAGACCCCCACCTTCACTGTCACCCATATGACAGCGCACCCGACCCTGCGGTTGTTCCTGTGAGTGGTGGGCCCACAGGATGGAGAGGAGAGAGATGCCACGTATCTCGCTCGGGCTGTGCCCGGCCGGGCTCCGTGGCAAACCCGGCCACCAGACGCCGCGAGCCCGCCGTCTGGGCCTGGCTCCAGACGAGGGCCCTGGGCTTCCTCCAGGCAGGGTCTCGCTCCTTTTCCCTCTATCTTTCATGGGGTCTTGGTGAACCATTCTTAGTCTGGCCCTCGCCTGAGACCACTTTGCCTTGGGAAACCCTACCAGGAGCATGAAGCTCCAGACAACCCAGCCCTCAGGTTCATAGGGGCACACAAACCTCTCCACCACGTTAAGGTGATGATTCCCGGGGAAAGGGAAGGAGAAATTGAATAAGATATGGGGTGTGCTTCTATACCCCATTGATTCTGACTGTTAAATACAACATATAACCACAGAATAACTACAGCATGGATGAACAACAACTAAACACCTACAAAACAGGACATAGAAATGTAGAGGTCTGTGTCACCTGGGGTTGTTGATGCCATTGTTCTTCAGTGAGTTACCAATGCGGATCTCAGCACCATCAAGTCTCTCTGAACAGCAGTCTTGTCTATTGGTGAGGGATACAGTTGAAACTCTGTACACTTTATTTAGAACTAATTCTCCACCAGGTTGGTTTCGGTTTCTAGTGTGGGAGCAGGATCCAGAGTGAAGTGTGAGGTTCTGTCCCCATCAATGGCCAAAGATACATCGCAAGGCTTTATTAACGTGTACAACCTGCTTGTATATTATAATATTATTTGCGAGTGGCTCGTTCCTTCACACTATTGGAGATACGGAAAACGTGGGGAAAAGTGTGGTCATAT
>CM055735.1:1716265-1740007 GCA_029465975.1 Dallia pectoralis | reverse complement strand
CTGTATGTGTTTGTGTGACTATAAAGACTACCAGTTAATATTAGCATACAGTATAGTTGTAATGTTTGTATGCTATACTGTTTTGTTTTTACAGGTACTGTATGTGTTTGTGTGACTATAAAGACTACCAGTTAATATTAGCATACAGTATATTTGTAATGTTTGTATGCTATACTGTTTTGTTTTTACAGGTACTGTATGTGTTTATGTGTGACTATAAAGACTACCAGTTAATATTAGCATACAGTATATTTGTAATGTTTGTATGCTATACTGTTTTGTTTTTACAGGTACTGTATGTGTTTGTGTGACTATAAAGACTACCAGATAATATTAGCATACAGTATATTTGTAATGTTTGTATGCTATACTGTTTTGTTTTTACAGGTACTGTATGTGTTTATGTGTGACTATAAAGACTACCAGTTAGTATTAGCATACAGTATATGTGTAATGTTTGTATGCTATACTGTTTTGTTTTTACAGGTACCGGGGGAGTGGTCAGCAGTGAACCTCTGAAGGGATCATGAAAAATAGGGGAAATGGAACATTGAGGTTCGGGGTCTCGTGGAAACAGGAAACTATATTATTAACTATAACTATTAACTATATTAATACTGATCTGATCAGATGCAGTCTGTGTTGGTAGTTACTTCAAATTTAGTATAGAAAGGATTTTTCCAGAAATACTGCTGACAACTATTACAATTACGTTCCACAGCTATAAAATAATGACAAAGAAATGTAATTTTGTATGATGTTACTGAATGTTATATGATGTTAATGAATGTTAGATGATATTAATGATGTTAATAAATATATAGAGCATTGTTGTGTCGTGCCTAACTTATTAATAATTCGACACAGAAACAGAGGAACTTGGAACCATGTGCTTTATTCATCTTCTTTCCATTCTTCACTAACATTTACATTTAACATTGAACTCATTAACCCCCAAACACTTGAGTGACCTCTAGTGGTAATATGAACATGTAACAAGGAAGAATATACTGGACACAACATCTTCCCTCTTCAACAAATAGTACACTTGCATCTCAGAACTACACTATACCATGTGTATGTGAGATAATAACACAGTGAACTTCTCATTATGTTCCTTTTCCTATTCACATTGCAAAGTCCTACAGGCTACATGGACTAGTCAAAAGTAATGCGAACTGTAGCTACAAGCAGCGCACGTTTTTGATTATTTGTATAGCACCAGGCCGGCTTTCATACACAATGGCAACTCGAGTGTTTTACAACACACTTAATCATAAAATATTCTGACCTTATTCAAAAAGTAAAAATGGCCTTTTTCTTAATATGTTGAAATGTATGAAAAGACAAAAAATGTGCACTATAAAAGTGGACTACATTATTAATTATTTAAACAGCATTGGACCAATTCTGTCCCATGCTTTTGATACATATAGAGTCATTGCTATAACCGTGATCGCTATTTAGCAGTCTTCCACTGCGTTTACATTTTGGGACGTTTGAAATCAGGGGCGTCTGTTTGTGGGGAAAAATATTGAATAACGGCGCATCAAAAATGTTATATATTAGCCTGACATTGGTCAGTAGCCAATCTGCGTGTTAGGGGCGTGGTTTTGCGAAGGGTCAATTGGTCGGAACCCTTTCACACGTAAGTTTAAAATATTCTGATCCCCCAGCAGTGGCGGCTGGTGAAATATATTCTTGTGGGGCTGTGCCATACTTTTTGTTTCTGTTTCCATCGCAATACAATTTAAAACAAACTGCAGGACAGCAGTGCTCAGTGAAATAGTCAGTAATTATTTAATGCCAATATTAAAAAGGCATTCTTACACAAAAACATTAACATCATATTGCACTAACACAAGCCTTTATATATATAAAGTTTATAGGAAATTACACTCTATAAAGGATGTATAGTATAGTACTGGATATCAAGTGGCTGAACTCAAACCTTTGACTGGAAGAATAGCATACAGTATTTTATGATCAAACTAAATGTAACTAATTTTTAATGTGCTCCAGAACGGCAACAACAAAACAACCTACAGTAATATTAACATGCCCACGCAAGGCCAACTCAAAAGCCCCACAAAACTTCACACAATCGATCATTTTGGATAAAATGTGCCTGTTTTTAGCCTTCCTACCTGGTGTACCAGCTACTGTAGAAGCCGCGCATATACTGCTTCCCTATATAGCTTCAGGGACAAGCTTGGGGCGATAAAATAATCACCCTTGGATTCGATTTAAGAACGCTGATTGGCTAAATTTTATGTCAATCATTCATATCTTAAATGAGCAATTGGCTTAACTGCTAGATAGACCTGCCTCCTTAGGGCGTTTCTCTATCGCTATTTAGAACCTGTCACTAATTGTTATATTTGTCTGTGGTGGCATGAGCCTGTATCCAGCAGCACCGGAAAAGCGCGCGACTAGACAGACACGAAGATGTTCGCATCGTGTGATGACGCAGGGTGGCCCAACAGAGAAAAAAGTATTTCCACAGGGTGAAAAAGATTCCCGCAATAGAAAATGTATTACGCATACACGCAGTCGCAGATGACTTCGATGAGACGTAGACCCCCCCCAATATATTTTAATTGCGGATCTACACAAATCACGTGGATGACCTATTTTAAAGTAAAAACGACGAATTTCGCCGAAAGGTGACAAGTTTGCACCCCTGTCTGTAGAAGATACAGGCATGTCCATTACTTGTTACTTTGTCCTCATTCATCGTCCGTGGAGCAGTTCTGAAAGAATGTGGTGTTGCTCTGTAGTCCATCAGAAATGTCCTCATGAAGGGTTTTCTGGGCTGTCCTTGTATCAACGCAGTTTGTAGGCAGTCCTTCAAGACGCTGTTGATTTGTTCTGGCAATCCGCAAGCCAGCATGGTTGTTACCTTTGGTAGTTGGAAGCGTTGTCAATGCTTGATGATCTGTGCGTAGTAGGAATGTCCGCCCCATTGCCACGTACATCATTTCTCAGCCGACCAGACACAGGCCAGCGCTTCCTTCTTAACAATTGAATACTTCCTCTCAGCATCTGATAAACTATGTGAAGCAAAAGCAACTGTCTGTTCTTCTCCCGTGTTGCCTAGTTGAGTCAGAACCGCTCCAAGCCCATAGTCAGAGGCATCTGTAGAAACTATGGTTGGCTTCTAAGGGTCAAACCTTACTAAAGCATGGGTATCCACTATCATCTTTTCGACCTGGTCAAAGCTTGCTTGTGCTTCAACAGTCCATTTGTACAAACTGTTTTTCCACAGTAGGGCTCTCATTGGCTCTTCAACAGTACCATAGTTGGGCACAAACTTGAGGCCACTGAGTATTGTCATCATTATCTTCTGAAAAGCAGCTGGGGCGGAGCTGAGTCCATCTCTGCACTATCTGTACATGCCTTTGTGAGTGATGAAAGCTGTAATCCCTCTGCTCTCTTCATGTAACCTAACTTGATGATTTGCTGATTTGAGGTCTAGGGTTGAGAACAAGACAGATCCACGCAAATCAGACAGTATGTCCACAATCAGTGGTAAAGGATGACCATCAACAAACACAGTTTTGTTAGGTTCCCTCTGATCAACACACATGCGTATGCCACCTGTCTTCTTTCGGGTGACTACGATATGGGATACCCCTTCAGATGCATCAACTTTCTCAATTATTCCATCCCTCTCCTGGTCCTTGATTTCCTTGATGACAGCGTCTTGTACAGAAAGTGGTAAGCGTCTAAGCTTTTGTTGTAGCGGTTTCACTTCGGTAAGCACCTTCACATTGTGAACAAAGTGCTTTGCACATCCAAACTTAGATGAAATCTCACCTTTCTCTTTGCATTTTGTGGTTGAGGCTTTGGTTTGGTGGGTGTAACAGAGACCATAGCAGTCTCTTGTAGTAGCTGTCCACGTTGAATTTGCAGTCACCAGGTCTTCCTGACGTTCAGTGAAAATAAATGCATCAATTAAACCACTACACATTTAGCCTAGGGATACAATGTAAACATAAACAATTAAAAACATTGAATTTCACATGAAATGCTGTGTTGAATTGGAAGGTGATGATGACTGTAGGGGAGGCATCACAACACATTCTGATCACTATGTTTCTTTTACCATAACATTATATCAAATGCAGCATACTTGTCAAAAATCACTGTCTTCCCTTTAAACATTCTCAAAGTGTTATGTTAGACTCAAGCAAAACCTAATGATTGTATCTCACCACTTTGCAAAACACAGAGAAGCTAAGCAGCAATACAGCAAATGTGTGAGTTACAGAATAAAAAGCATCATCATCATTGTAAGCATGTTTAAGTTAACAGCCATTAGGCAAAATCAGTAGAGGCCTGCCAACCAAAGCTTGACAGCAAACCAATATCAAGTTGCTTACAGAGTGAGGGCAGAGAGAAAAGTGAGATATGAAGAACTCTCTGAGGCAGGAAAACTGGGCATAGTGGGGCAGTGTGAAGTGAGTACTCTCAGAGGCAGGAGAGCAGGGCATTGTGGGGCAGTGTGAAGTGAGTACTCACAGAGGCAGGAGAGCAGGGCATTGTGGGGCAGTGTGAAGTGAGTACTCACAGAGGCAGGAGAGCAGGGCATTGTGGGGCAGTGTGAAGTGAGTACTCTCAGAGGCAGGAGAGCAGGGCATTGTGGGGCAGTGTGAGTACTCTCTGAGGCAAAAACATGCCATTACTACTGTGTAGGTAGGAGTGAGAATGGAAAAGAGTGGGATGAGATTTTAATAAAGAGAGATAATGCAAAATGGAGTGGAAAGGGGAACAAGAGACTTTTAGAGTTTTTTTGGTCACATTTAGCAGCCGACATTAACTCAGTAACATTAACGTAAAGCTAGCTAGTTAAGCAGCTAACATTAGCTGACATGTCATGTTCACTGTAGCTGCCTTCATAATTATTTTCCTCAAGGAGCCTAATGTTATACTGCACAGACTTATTTGAGCCTAATGTTATACTGTACAGACTTATTTGACCCTAATGTTACACTGTACATGCTTATTTGAGCCTAATGTTATACTGTAAAGACTTATTTGAGCCTAATGATAGACTGTACAGACTTATTGAAGCCTAATATTATACTGTGAAGACTTATTTGAGCATAATTTTACACTGTACAGGCTTATTTGAGCCTAATGTTATACTGTAAAGACTTATTTGAGCATAATGTTATACTGCACAGACTTATTTGAGCCTAATGTTACACTGTACAGGCTTATTTGAGCCTAATATTATACTGTAAAGACTTATTTGAGCATAATTTTACACTGTACAGGCTTATTTGAGCCTAATGTTATACTGTAAAGACTTATTTGAGCCTAATGTTAGACTGTACAGACTTATTTGAGCCTAATATTATACTGTGAAGACTTATTTGAGCATAATTTTACACTGTACAGGCTTATTTGAGTCTAATGTTACACTGTACAGGCTTATTTGAGCCTAATGTTACACTGTACAGGCTTATTTAAGCCTAATGTTATACTGTACAGACTTATTTGAGCCTAATATTATACTGTAAAGACTTATTTGAGCATAATTTTACACTGTACAGGCTTATTTGAGCCTAATGTTACACTGTACAGGCTTATTTAAGCCTAATGTTATACTGTACAGACTTATTTGAGCCTAATGTTATACTGCAAAGACTTATTTGAGCCTAATGTTATACTGTACAGGCTTATTTGAGCCTAATGTTATACTGTAAAGACTTATTTGAGCCTAATGTTACACTGTACAGGCTTATTTGAGCCTAATGTTATACTGTAAAGACTTATATGAGCCTAATGTTACACTGTACAGACTTATTTGAGCCTAATATTATACTGTAAAGACTTATTTGAGCATAATTTTACACTGTACAGGCTTATTTGAGCCTAATGTTATACTGTAAAGACTTATTTGAGCCTAATGTTACACTGTACAGACTTATTTGAGCCTAATATTATACTGTAAAGACTTATTTGAGCCCTTATTTGAGCCTAATGTTACACTCTACAGGCTTATTTGAGCCTAATGTTACAATGTACAGGCTTATTTGAGCCTAATGTTATACTGTACAGACTTATTTGAGCCTAATATTATACTGTAAAGACTTATTTGAGCATAATTTTACACTGTACAGGCTTATTTGAGCCTAATGTTACACTGTACAGGCTTATTTGAGCCTAATGTTATACTGTAAAGACTTATATGAGCCTAATGTTACACTGTACAGGCTTATTTGAGCCTAATGTTATACTGTAAAGACTTATATGAGCCTAATGTTACACTGTACAGGCTTATTTGAGCCTAATGTTATACTGTAAAGACTTATATGAGCCTAATGTTACACTGTACAGACTTATTTGAGCCTAATATTATACTGTAAAGACTTATTTGAGCATAATTTTACACTGTACAGGCTTATTTGAGCCTAATGTTAGACTGTGAAGACTTATTTGAGCATAATTTTAAACTGTACAGGCTTATTTGAGCCTAATGTTACACTGTACATGCTTATTTGAGCCTAATGTTACACTGTACAGGCTTATTTAAGCCTAATGTTATACTGCAAAGACTTATATGAGCCTAATGTTACACTGTACAGGCTTATTTGAGCCTAATGTTATACTGTAAAGACTTATATGAGCCTAATGTTACACTGTACAGACTTATTTGAGCCTAATGTTATACTGTAAAGACTTATATGAGCCTAATGTTACACTGTACAGACTTATTTGAGCCTAATATTATACTGTAAAGACTTATTTGAGCATAATTTTACACTGTACAGGCTTATTTGAGCCTAATGTTATACTGTAAAGAGTTATTTGAGCCTAATTTTACACTGTACAGGCTTATTTGAGCCTAATGTTATACTGTCAAGACTTAATTGAGCCTAATTTTAGACTGTACAGGCTTATTTGAGCATAATGTTATACTGTACAGACTTATTTGAGCCTAATGTTATACTGTACAGGCTTATTTGAGCCTAATGTTATACTGTACAGGCTTATTTGAGCCTAATGTTATACTGTACAGGCTTATTTGAGCCTAATGTTATACTGTACAGGCTTATTTGAGCCTAATGTTATACTGTACAGGCTTATTTGAGCCTAATGTTATACTGTACAGGCTTTTTGAGCCTAATGTTATACTGTACAGGCTTTTTGAGCCTAATGTTATACTGTACAGGCTTATTTGAGCCTAATGTTATACTGTACAGGCTTATTTGAGCCTAATGTTATACTGTACAGGCTTATTTGAGCCTAATGTTATACTGTACAGGCTTATTTGAGCCTAATGTTATACTGTACAGGCTTATGAGCCTAATGTTACACTGTACAGACTTTTTGGAGCGCGATCTTTAAAGATGGAAAAAAAACTATGCTGAATCTCGTATTTGCTTGTTTTTTAATTTTAAACTAGTGACTGTAAACTAAGACTTTGTGGTTTTATATTTGCTCTGTTTTTTTTCTAAAACTATAACTTTAGATAGGTAACAGACTTTTTGTGCAAACGAAGAGAACGTTATAATTATTACGCAGCATTTAATTTCAAACCTTTTTTGGTTAACTTTATGGCTTCATTATTGACCCCTTTCTCATCTAAAACTAACTTTAGTTAACATACTTTTTATCTTGAACTAATTAACATTTCAAATTGTTACTTTGTCAACTCTGTGGTCATGACTAACACAACATATGCATTTGTTAGGCATATGAAAATTCACGGGAATGTCCCTAATCTATCCTTTAGATGTGCCATACCTAATTAATAATACAGTCAATAGTAGAGAGCATTAACACAAATATGTTAAACATTTGTGTGTTGTTTAGATAGCCACATCAATAAAAAACAGTGTTTTCTGCAATGCATTATAAGTAAGGCTGCCATGAGCTAACAAACCATGCATGGGATATAGGGAAAAATACACTAACGGAAAGCCATTACGTTTTGTATTTGTTTGCTAAAACCACAATGCCATAGTATCATTCTACCATAGCCATATGAAGACATCGAAATGCTGTGGATATGTAAATACATTCAGATCATATGAATTCATGTACAGTGTACATTGCTGCCATTTCTATTAACCATTTAACACTAGAAGCGCCAACAGCCCACTATTTACATGTTTTTTGATACCAAAACTGCCCTCCTTTGAATGAACTAGAAAAAAGAGGTACGTTTATAAAGAAATATGTTTCACTAAATAGACAGAACGAATTCATCCAATACATCTATGTATACAGCCCATTCATTTAATTTTTAATTATTTATCAGTTCTATATGTGTCATGCGCCTATTGCACTCAGTAATGGTCCGATCTATATGAAACTGGACTGGTTTTGGTCCGATCTATATGAAACTGGACGCGTTTTGGTCTGATCTATATGAACCTGGACGCGTTTTGGTCCGATCTATATCAACTGGACTGGTTTTGGCCCGATCAATTTCACGAGTTCGCACTTACATGCCAATTAAGGGATAGGTTTAATGCGTACTTGGTGTGCTGTCCGGAGGGAGGGTTCCGGGCTCGGAATCCGGCCCGGGGCTCCGGGCTCGGAATTCGGCCCGAACCCAGAGTACCCCCCTAACGCTAAGGAGCAGAGGACAGCCGCCGGATTATAAACCCCCCAGAGTGCCGAGCTTGGCGGACTGGCATCTCGAGGAAGGGTTTGACTTTTTTTTTGTATGCGCGGGGGCCTCTGAAGCGGTTCACGGCCTCGACTGGATGGGCCCTGCTGGCCTGTGGACGTGGGGCGTTTGATTGTTTGTTGTGGGACCGATGCCCAGTTGGTATAGTTCCTATTCCTTGAGGGCGTCAAAGTGGCCTAGTGGTTAGGGACTAGGGCTTTGGTCTGGAAGGTCCCTGGTTCTTATCCCCCCACCACCAATGTGAAAACCGTGTCGTTCTGTCCTTGAGCAAGACAGTAAACCCTAAAATGCTCCCCTGCGCCGTGACGTGGAAGTCAAATCAGGTAACTGATTAGGGCTGCCCCCTGCACCTCAGGGTTGGGTAAAATGCAGAGAGCATTTGAAGGCATTCAGTTGTGGTGAGTGCTTGCCCGGGAGTGCTTGCCCGGGAGGTTTCCTCACGCGGCATTTGCTGGAGACCGTATGCTCGGTGGATGAAAGAGGAAACGTAGGGGCTTTTGTTGTGGGACCAATGCCCGTTTGGTATGGATTCCTATTCCGACCGCTGTGAGACCGGAAAGTGAGTACAGGGAGGTTTTCTCACGGGAGGTATTCTCACGCGCGCGGGTGTGCTGCGGCACTTGGCTGGGGCTGGAGTGCTGCGGCACTTGGGCGGGTGTGCTGCGGCACTTGGGGGGGTGTGCTGCGGCACTTGGCTGGGGCTGGAGTGCTGCGGCACTTGGGCGGGTGTGCTGCGGCGCTGGGGCGGGTGTGCTGCGGCACTTGGCTGGGGCTGGGGTGCTGCGGCACTTGGGCGGGTGTGCTGCGGCACTTGGGCGGGGCGGGTGTGCTGCGGCACTTGGCTGGGGCTGGAGTGCTGCGGCACTTGGGCGGGTGTGCTGCGGCACTTGGGCGGGGGCGTGTGTGCTGCGGCACTTGGGCTGGGGCGGGTGTGCTGTGTGCTGCGGCACTTGGGTGGGTGTGGGGCACTTGGGCGGGTGTGCTGCGGCACTTGGGTGGGTGTGCTGCGGCACTTGGGCGGGTGTGCTGCGGGGCGGGTGTGCTGCGGCACTTGGCTGGGGTGGGTGTGCTGCGGCACTTGGCTGCGGCACTTGGGCTGGGGCGTGTGTGCTGCGGCACTTGGGCTGGGGAGTGTGTGCTGCGGCACTTGGGCGGGTGTGTGCTGCGGTACTTGGCGGGGCGTGTGTGCTGCGGCACTTGGGCTGGGGCGGGTGTGCTGCGGCACTTGGGCTGGGGCGGGTGTGCTGCGGCACTTGGGGGGGTGTGCTGCGGCACTTGGGCTGGGGCGGGTGTGCTGCGGCACTTGGCGGGGCGTGTGTGCTGCGGCACTTGGGCTGGGGCGGGTGTGCTGCGGCACTTGGGTTGCTTATTTCGGGGGAGGGAGCGCCGTGCATCCTGTTTACGGGAATATCAATTCTGAATAGCGAGGGACCGGAGTAGGGATATGGTCCGCCTCCGGAGCCAGCGTCCTGAATTTCTGAAACAGAAAGCGAGACAGGGAGTCAGCGATTTGGTTCTCTGACCCGGGAATATGCTTAGCGATGATAATAAATTGGTCGCAAGCTGCGATCCAGGTGAGGCGCCTTAAGAGTGGCATCAGAGCGGGTGAGTGGGAGCGGCCTCTGTTAATGCAGTGCACGGTAGCCTCATTGTCGCAATGCACTAGGATGCTTGTAGAGGCCCATTCCTTTCCCCATAGGAAAGCTGCCACTACGAGAGGGTAGAGCTCGAATAGCGCAGAGGATTGCGGTATTTCCTGGAACTGAGGTGGCCACGGAGCCGCGAACCAACGACCTTGGTAGAATCCCCCGAATCCGATGGAGGGGGCAGCGTCTGTGAACAGTTGGATGTCGGTGGGGGTCGCGACGAGGTTTTTGTAGAAAAGCGAAAGGCCGTTCCACTGTTTCAGAAATGTTACCCATAGCCTGAGTTTGTCGCGGCATGCACGGGTTAAGGAAATGGGGTCCTTTAGCGAGTGGACAGAGGACGCGAGTGAGAGGAGATGAGATATAAAGGGGCGACCCTGCGGGATGATTCGCATTGCAAAGTTTAAATGGCCGAGCAGGGATAAGAGTTCGCGTTTCGAGAGGAAAGATTTCTCGAGGAAGGTAGAGGAGACGAGAATTATTCGGCCGATTTTCTCCTTTGGTAGGGATGCTTGGAATTCCCTAGAATCCAAATGAATCCCTAGAAACTCGATGGACGTCGCGGGGCCCATGGTTTTCTCCTCTGCGAGGGGGATTCCTAGCTCTGAGAAAACGTTTTGGACTGACAGGAGGTGCGCGGCTGGTATGGCGTTGGGAGGCGAGATTATTAGAAAATCGTCTAGCAGGTGAATGAGATGGGGGATGGCGTAGTTGTTTGACAGGATCCAGCAGACTGCTTCTGATAGCATGTCGAATATCTTAGGGCTGCTTTTGCATCCGAACGTTAGACGTACGGCGAAATAGTATTTCTCGAGCCAGCGGACTCCAAAGAGATGCCATGAGTCGGGATGGATGGTTATGACTTTGAAAGCGGATGTAACGTCAACTTTGGCCAGCCAAGCACCCCGACCCGCGATTTTAATCATGTCGATTGCCTGGTCAATGTCGTGGAATTTAAGCGAGAATTCGTCGAGAGGGATCAAGCTGTTTATACTTGGGAACGGGGAATTTTGAGGGGCTGACAGGTTGATAATTAGACGTTTTTTACCAGTGAATTTTCTTGTGATAACACAGTAGATCATCTGATGATGTTGATGGATGGCAGGTTACACAGTGAATGGATGGTGAAGCTGCGGATGAGAATGAAGGTGCTAATTGGGATGATTCGTATGTTAATGACGCCAGCGGGCGCGGGGCTCTGGTGATTTAAGGAGTGAAAACAGCTCTGGCGCTTTGTGGTGGAATTTTCAATATTATGTTATATATTCCCATCTTTTATAATGATGTATTATCATTATTGTCTAAATCTGAATGGTTCTGCTTTAAGTAAATTCAGTTCCCTTGGGAAGTCCCATGTCCTCTCCCAGGTGCAGGATGTGTTCCATGTAGTCGTGGGTTCCAGATAAGAGGGACTCCAGAGTTAATAACATGTACAGGGAGGATAGGATAACATAAGCTCCAAATTCATAACAACCGGTACAGGAGGAGGGTTTTATACTGGACACGTATATATACACGTATATATAACCTAGTTCAACCTGATAATGGTTGAGCATTTGACCTGACATGTAAATGTGTTGTTAACTGCTCCAGGTTCATGAATCTTGAATAAAGCTACTACTATAACCTAGTTCAACCTAATAATGGTTGAGCATTTGACTTGACATGTAAATGTGTTGTTAACTGCTCCAGGTTCATGAATCTTGAATAAAGCTACTACTATAACCTAGTTCAACCTAATAATGGTTGAGCATTTGACTTGACATGTAAATGTGTTGTTAACTGCTCCAGGTTCATGAATCTTGAATAAAGCTACTACTATAACCTAGTTCAACCTAATAATGGTTGAGCATTTGACCTGACATGTAAATGTGTTGTTAACTGCTCCAGGTTCATGAATCTTGAATAAAGCTACTACTATAACCTAGTTCAACCTAATAATGGTTGAGCATTTGACTTGACATGTAAATGTGTTGTTAACTGCTCCAGGTTCATGAATCTTGAATAAAGCTACTACTATAACCTAGTTCAACCTAATAATGGTTGAGCATTTGACTTGACATGTAAATGTGTTGTTAACTGCTCCAGGTTCATGAATCTTGAATAAATACATTTTCATTATTAAAAGAAACTACAGTCTCTGTACTTTTCCCTTTAATTTCCACGACAGCTTCTAGTGTTAAACATTTTTAGGTCCAACTTCAGTGCCTAAACAGTGGTGTCACCTACCGTGTCACGTTTTGAGGATGTTGGAAGCAGGTGCAAGTGGATAACAGATAGAAGGGCGCAGGGAATGGGCTAAATAATACTTCATTATAAAAGAAAACCAAACAGAGAACTACACATATAGTGCTGAAAAACAAAACGACACTCCTCAACGTGTTTCTGTCTCTGCTCCGTGCGTGTGCATGCGCCTGCGCGTCAGAGTGTGTGTGTGTGAGATTTAGTGGCTGGAGAAAATACCGTACTAAACTATTGTAATACGCACGAAGCAGAGCAAGAGTGTATGGCTGCAGCTCGCAGCCTCCCGTCTCACGCCCTCCCGTCTCATGCCTGGGCGTGTCTAACGGCAAGTCCAGAGGGTCAAATCGCGAATTATTTACGTTTTTTGCTATTGGACCGTTACACTAGAAACCAAATTGATTTTGTGTATTTTGTGTGTGGTGCACTTACAGTCACATCTTCTGAAAATGTGATAATTGCGAATTATTTACGTTTGTTGCTATCAATTGAAACCGAATTGATTTTGTGTATTTTGTGTGTGGTGCATTTATAGTGGCATCTTCTGAAAATGTGATAATCCCGAAATATTTACGTTTGTTGCTATCAATTGAAACCTAATTGATTTTGAATTGATTGAGGTGTTTCAAAGCAAAGAGGGTGAATTTCCATGCAATCAATTTAGTATGATAGTAATATGTTATATTCCACATCCTTTGGCTTTGGGCAAACTACTATTTATAGTTCCACCCCGTTTGAAAGTAAGTCAACATGACGAGGGACAAGTATTCACTGAAATCATGCTTTCATTAACCTATAATGTGCTATTACAGGCAACCGAAATCATGCTTTTATTTACCTTATCTGACGCATACAAGACTTGATGTGAAAGCCCATGGAACTTCTTTATATAAAAACTATTTAAATGACTGATTAATGTCAGATTGGCCTAAATTAGTTTTAAAAATAAAACATAAAAATAAAGTTAAAGCTCTGGTAAAGGCGCGCCCTCTTGCGGGAATAATACATATTTCAGTTTTGAATGTATGTAAACACGTCAATTCTGTCTACGATTTTGACAATGAATTAAAATAATGTGTTTTTGTAAGCAGTAAATGTAGCTATTTTGTGCACTTCACAGTTCCAAAAATAGAATCTAAATGTATTTGTTGAGCCCTTTTTAAATCAAGTGCACCACACACAAAATACACAAAATCAATTCGGTTTCAATTGATAGCAACAAATGTAAATAATTCGCGATTATCACATTTTCAGAAGATGTGACTGTAAGTGCACCACACACAAAATCAATTCGGTTTCTGGTGTAACGGTCCAATATTAAAAAACGTAAATAGTTCGCGATTTGACCCTGTGGACTTGCCGTTAGACACGCACAGGCATGAGACGGGAGGGCGTGAGACGGGAGGCTGCGGGCTGCAGCTATACCCGTCTCAAGCAGAGACAGAAACGCATTGAGGAGTGTGCTATATGGCTTCCCTCTTGATCTTCACACAGGAAAAAACAAGCTCGGAGTTCGGACCAGTTTATTTTCTCCTCTAAACGACACCTCTTTTCCTTGGGCAGGGAGACGAGGTAAGCATTTTGTTTTTAATGATAGGTAAAGTTGCTGGAAATGTGTTTGTTCAAATCGTGCTTCTAGAATAATGTTGCAGCCAGTAGCTAGTGTTAAATTATAATGGTTAATGACATATACTTTAACGTTATCTAGCTAATGCAGGACAGTTTGGTAATATAGGCCTATTGTTACATTATCTAGCTAATACAGTACAGTTTGGTAATATAGGCCTATAGTTATGTTATCTAGCTAATACAGGACAGTTTGGTAATATAGGCCTATAGTTACTTTATCTCGCTAATACAGTACAGTTTGGTAATATAGGCCTATAGTAATATAGTTGTGTTATCTCGCTAATACAGTACAGTTTGGTAATACAGGCCTGTAGTCACGTTATCTAGCTAGTACAGTTTGGTAATATAGGCCTATAGTAATATAGTTACGGTATCTAGCTAATACAGTACAGTTTGGTAATATAGGCCTATAGTTACGTTATCTAGCTAGTACAGTACAGTTTGGTAATATAGGCCTAGAGTTACGTTATCTAGCTAATACAGTACAGTTTGGTAATATAGGCCTATAGCAAAAAAACATTACCACCAAAAATACACAGAAGGACAACAACAGTTAAATACAAGCTTACAAATTACACTTAGAGAATAAGTGGGTTTTGAGTAAGGATTTGAATTCAGATAGAGTACAGACATCTTTCGAGCAAGCTATTGAAAAGAAAACAACAGATCAACAAGAATGCCTAGGAATGTTGCTATATCATGGCTCCTGGGCAGGGTTATGGGAGAGCAAAGAACCTATTGAAAGAATACTGAAAATTGCTGTAGCGTCTATGGAGAAGGCTATGAAGTGGTCAACAATGAGGGTTGATGAGATTAATGCTCTGCAGTCATTTTCAATCTTTTTAAGGGACTGTTGCAATGTCATGGAAGACTTACAGCATATGGAGGAGATGAATGTGCCATCCAATCTTCGCCTAATAATGATGAAGTTGCCAAATAAGCTGAGGGAAAAATGGAGGTCTGTCGCCTGGGAGCTACAGGAGCGCCGTGGTTTCAGAGTTATGTTCCCAGACTTTGTGGCCTTCATTGAGCGTCAGGTAAAGATTCTGTCTGATCCTCTCTTTGGTGACCTACAGGGTACTCAACCAGACCCTTCCAGTAAACCCAAGAGCAGACATACTGGAGGAGGCCAGGCTACTGTTGCTGCCATCAATACTGCCTTTGGACCAACCACATCATCAGCTTGGCACGGACAGCGCGGAGGGCAAACTCCACAGAGGAACGACAAAGAGTCATGCTGTGTGTGTCAGAGCCAGCATTCAGTGGAGACATTCACAGCTTGATGATATGACACACAGGGAGAAATTGGATGCTCTGAAAGTAGCCAGAGTGTGTTTCAGCTGTCTGAGGAGAGGTCATATAAGCAGGGAATGTGACAAGCCTTTGACATGTGACATATGTGAACATAACCATCCGACTGTCCTACACATCGATTATAAAGCTCAAACACAGGAAGTTTTAGTCAATAATACACTCGTGTCATTGGAGACATGTGGCCATACTGGGGCCGGAAGTGATGAATGTGTACTCTCCATTGTGCCTGTACAGGTGAAGGCCAAGTCCGGGAGCACGATTGTAGACACCTATGCCTTTCTAGACCCTGGTAGTTCAGCTTCTTTTTGTACCCAACATCTCATGAGAAAACTGAATCTTCCAGGAGTCAAGACCTGCATTCTTCTTCGTACTCTTGGCCAAGAGAGATCAGTAGACACATTCTTGCTTAGTGGTCTCAAAGTTTCTGGCTTGAATGAAGAAAACTTCCTGGACTTACCTAAAGTTTATACTCAGAAGACCATGCATGTGAGCAGAAATAACATTCTCACTCGACAGGACCTAGAGAGATGGAAATACCTCAGCGGCATTAAAACTCCCAGTCTCGAGGCAGAGGTGGAATTACTGATCGGCACCAATGCGCCGAAGCTCATGGAACCATGGGAAATAATAAATAGCCAAGGAGAAGGACCATATGCTGTCAGGACTCTACTGGGGTGGATTGTGAATGGTTCGCCGAGAGGTGAGATGCGTAAAGGCAAGTTTGGTCGACCTGCTGTCCCTGCCAATAGGAAGTTAGTTCGAAAGCAACTTAAAGACCTACTGGATGCAGAGGCTTGTAGAATGAAGACGGACAAAGACATTGATTTCTCACTACAGAAGCTGGAGATGGATAGTCCGAGGGGAAAGATCGGTATGTCTGAGAATTCAGCCCTGAAGAAGCCCACACATGCCCAGGAACAGCGAGTGGAGAGGTTTGAAGCTGCTGTGGATAAATGCTACACACAGCTGAAGATGAAGGATATTCAGCTGGCGAAGGCTCGTTCCCAGATGGACACGTGGAGGAGACAGTAGGAGCAGCACACAGCTGAGAGAATACAACTTGATGCAGAGATAAGACAGCTGAAGGAACAAGTAGCAGACATGGCTGCAAGGCTGCAGAAAGAGGACTTCAATGGCATTTACTGCAGCAAACAAGGTGTCCATCATGGAGCTGGAGCTCCAGTTGGCCAACTCTGAAGAAGAGCCAAAAGATGAGCACACTGTCTTACAGGAAGAGACATGAAGAACAGTGCAAGAGTGAGGTGGCAGAGCTTCCTGTGGAGGTGGATGGTCTGAAAAGACAGTTGGACTGTGTTCTAGAGCATCAGAGATTTCTAAGGCTTAAGAAAGTTGATTTTACAAATGGCTCCTTTTGTTTAAATTGGGTAATTGTGGTTAAAGTAAATATTCACAATTATGGGGCCGGAGTGTAGGAGCCATTTATATCCATCTTCAGTATGGTTAATTCAGACATTATTTATTTTAGCCACTTGGGGTAGTATTGCACTGGGTGCGGCACATCACTGGGAAATAGGTATATTAAGGTGTGGATTAGGTGTGACAATCAATTAGGTAAGGTGTGGATGGCGGGGAACACACGGTTCTTACCGTAGCCGTGAGCACTCTCTCCACCGATAACCAACCATAGCACATTTATTATTTTATGTACACAGACTGTCGTGGAAATTTAGACTGTAACCGCTGAATTCGAACTTAAAGTAAGACGCACGAGAGTAGGTTACAGTTGACACTTTTAACAGGTTTAATTGCAAGTAAGAAACCATTTCTCAAATACAGGTATATCATTTGCATTGATCAGATCGTACCCTAGCAAGCCTAAAAAATAGGGTTGAGGAAAGCCTTCACACAGTGCTGTGATCGGACTGACCTGATGAGAAGGACTTCTACAGGGGTATTTAAAGGAAATGAGTTACGCACATACTTCCACACAAACTTTACAATACTGATATGGAGAACAGATGAGGCCTTTAGATGATAAAACCCGAAGGTCAGTGCCCTCTAGCCAAGGGAGGCCAGACACATGGTAAAAACATTATGAGGCACACAAAGACCCATACAGTTCCTTTTGACAGTCTATCACAGATAAGGTGTTTGGGTCATCTGTTTCTAGCCTTGGCCCTTCTAGCAACCTGAAGATCAAATTCCTTTCTCTGTGCATTTTGGCCTAAACAACATCTATGACTTACATGTAACTAAACTTCTTGAGTGATCATAAAATTCCATAACAAGACCCTTTGTTATTTTTCTACAATAAACGGGAACATCACCCAAAGACAACAAATGCCTGGACATACAATAATTTGCTATGCGTTGAGAACACCAAGCCATCCATACCAAGGATTATAGGATACGAATAAATCTCAGTGTAATCATATAGCCTACAAAAGACTTCAACAAAATATCGTTTTGTATCGAAATGAAACGAATATAAACCCTAATTATTATTAGGCTTACTACAAATGAGCGATAAATAAAGTTACTCACAGAGTTTCATGCACACAGAGAAGGACGTGGGACATACATGAGTCCGGGACGCATACGGCAGAAAGCATGAAACTGAACTTGTTTGGTCCGATCTATATGAAACGGGACTCGTTTGGTCTGATCTAAATGAAACTGGATATATATAACGGATTAGTTTGCTGCTGTCTCATGTGCACTCGCAACAACACTAATGAACACTGTGTGTGGTGCAACCGGTTAGTTTGCGTGTCCTGCTCAGGCAGACAAAAGACTGCAAAGACTTGGTTGAATTTGAATGAACTAGAAAAAAGAGGTAAGTTTATAAAGAAAAATATGTTTCACTAAAGAAACAGAACGAATTCATCCAATCACATGTATGTATAGAGCCCATTCATCTATACAGCCCATTCATCCATACGGCCCATTCATCTAGCCCATTCATATACAGCCCGACCGTGACCAATATACAAACTGTGTTCTAGAATACGTGTTTTATTGTCTACATGCCTTAGTTACTGGACTGTAATTACTATAATACATTTTACAAATAAAAATGATCGAATTATACACTGTAGCCTAATGTTTTTATTTCAAGAGTCTGTTTTGCAATATGTCTATATACGGCCAATCACATGCAAATCATTTGATTGCACATCGCTTGTGATCTAAAATGTTTCAGCATTTACTACATCAAAATAGGACATACAGATTGATGGATTTTCATTTATTCGATTTTTAGAAATGTAAATGTCATAGCCTGTGCATTTTAAAATCATGGTTTTATATTAGTATTATATGGTTAGGCCTACATAAGACAATAAATACATACTATTTTATTAAAATGTTTTACTTCATAATTCATCGTAATTCATTTCATTTAGGATGATAACACAGTAGATGAACTGATGCTGTTGATGGCAGGTTACTCAGTGAATGGATGGTGAAGCTGCGGAGGAGAATGTAGGTGCTAATTGGGATGATTCGTATGTTAATGACGCCAGCGGGCGCGGGGCTCTGGGGATTTAAGGAGTGAAAACAGCTCTGGCGCTTCTATTTAAGGCCAACACTGAATAAAGATCCAGTGCCTTTATATATTGGAATGTGTTTTCAAGCTGATATTCTGAGTTCCACTGTCATTTTAATACTTTTTAGTTTACTTTTTTCTACTGCATTTGTGAATACATTTTCCTGAACAATAGAGCAGTTTTTTACAGTAACATTTTGCTTGAAGGTATGTAAGGGTTGGTGTTTGTGTGCTTGTTTCTGTCTCTCTCTAGTGGTTCTCCATATTGTTTTGTCCTGGTATTTTTCCGTTCCCCCTTCACTAATTTTACCGCCCTTGCTCACCTGTTGTGTGTTAGTCCTCGTTACGGTTGGGTGTTTTTTGGGGTTAGGGCTAAAATTGCCAATTTTGTTTTGCGCGACATGGGCTTATCCTTAGTTTCTCCTTTTTTACTTTTGTTTATAAAAAATTTTGTTTAGGCCTTGTGCGTGGCCTTATATAGCCAGCACCATGGCGGTTGGGCTGGGAAAAGGGATGAAAAACACCCTCCAGTTCCAGTGGAAAGGAGCAGCAGTTTGCCCAGATCATGCTGCTGGGTACTCTGAAGGTGACGCCGGTAACGGTGAAGGGCCTCCAGGGGAATTTGAGGACAAGCTCCTTTGAGGTCATCTTCAGGGAGGAGGACATGGTGGCCTCTTTGAGGAAGGTGGAGGACGCGGGGCAGACAAGGCCGTATGATCTGTTCCGAGTGACGGATCTGTCGAAGGGGGGAGCAGTGATGGTGACGGTCCACATGTTCGACACCAATGTGGAGGAGGGGCCGGTGAGGAGATTCCTGGCACAGTACTGTACGGTGACGGAGGGGCCAAGGCTGGTCAGGGGCCCGTATGGGTTCTGGACAGTGAGGATGCAATTCATGGTGGTCCTCCACCAGGATCCCCCCGGGAAGGATGGCTACCGCCACCTCCGGGTTTATTCTCAATTGGAGGAGTGAAGGGTGAAGAGTAGGTGGAGATGGACTCGGGGGAGTCGGAGGGGGAAATAGTGGAGGAAACCCCGACGGGGGAGAGGCCAGGATTGGAGGCGTCTCTGGAAGAGGCCCTTGCTGGACTGCGGGAGCTCTCGGAGGGGATGTCAGGGGGGGAGGTACCAGCGTTGGAGGCACTCTCCGGGGGCTCCCTCCCACCGGGACAGGGGACGCCCAGGACAAAACGGACCATGGAGGACTACAGAGGGGTGAGTGCAGACAATGATCGGCAGGGTGAGTCCGGGAGGGGCAAGAAAAAGAGGAAGGGGAAAGGGGCTGCCAAAGGGGTGGAGGGGGGAGCTGGTGTCTCGGAACCAGTGGTGGCCACCCAGGCGGAGCCCGGCTTGGGGGGGGGCAGGGGAGGTGGTAGGGTTCACCTCTCAGGATTTTGGGGTGTCAATGTCGGATGGGACAGGTATAGGGATCCCCCTGGCATCGACAGGGACGGAGTGGGTGTTTGCGGAGGGGGAGGACCAGATGTCAGGAGGGACAGGTATTGGGACCCCCTGGCATCCACAGGGACTGAGTTGGTGTTTGCCGTGTGGGGCCCGATGGACTCGGGGGGTGATGGGGTTTACGGTGTTGGTGGTGGGTTTTTTGTTTTTCATTACCATGGCTGGGTTCACTGTGTTAACTGTTAATGTGAGGGGGTTACAGAGCAGGGTGAAAAGGAGGGCTGTATTTGGGGCTTTGGGTGGTGTGGGTTTTGATGTCTGTTTTATTCAAGAGGGGCATCTTAGGGACGAGGGGGAGGGACGATGTGCCGGGACAGGGTTCCTGGCCCACTTGACTAGGCGCGTGCCTGAAGATATGAGGGTGGGGTTGAGGGCGCCCATCTTGCTTGCCGAGGTGGAGTCGGCCCTCAAACGGATGCGGAAGGGTAAGGTCCCGGGGGTGGACAAGCTGCCGGCCGAGTTCTACCTCATGTTTTGGGGTGTTCTTGGTCCGGTGGTTGTAGAGGTCTTGTCGGCGGTACTGGAGTCGAGGGGGCTGTCGGGCTCCATGACGGTAGGGGTTTTGTCCCTCCTCTTCAAGAGGAGCGACCCCTCCGACCTGGGGAACTGGCGGCCTTTGACCATGCTCTGTGTGGACTACAAGCTCCTGGCGAAGGTGCTTGCCGATAGGATGCTGGAGGCGCTCCCATACGTGGTCCATGAGGACCAGACATGCGGAGTGCGGGGCCGGTCTATCCGGTGGAACCTGAACCTGATCAGGGATGCCATTGCATGGGTTGAGGACCGTGGTCTCCCCTTGATGGTTGCGGCCTTGGACATGGAGAAGGCTTTTGACCGGGTGGACAGGGGCTTTCTTTTCCGGGTGTTGGACACGATGGGGTTCGGGGAGGCTTTCACCGGCATGGTGAAGTGCCTCTACACGGGCGTCAGGTGCCGTGCCAATATCAACGGTCACCTAGGTGAGGTTTTCGAGCTGGGGGCGGGTGTCCGGCAGGGGTGTTCCTTGTCAGCCCTGCTCTTTGTTCTGTAAATGGAGTCGCTCGCGGCTGCCATCAGGGCTGATGGTGGCGTGGAGTGGTTGGCGGTGCCGGGCGGCAGTGGCCTTCGGGTCAAGCTGTCCCAGTACGCCGATGACACCACCCTCTTGGTCAGCCGGGACAGATGCCTGGTCAGGGCGCTGGGGATTTTCGCGGAGTTCGGACAGGCGTCAGGTGCGTCTCTGAACCTTGGGAAGTCCTCAGTAAAGTTTTTTAGGAGGTGGAGGGAGGGGACCGACGTGCCGGGGGGCCTTGCCCTGTGCCGCGGTCCGCTGAAAATCCTCGGGGTACTCTTCAAACACTTCGGTTCGGCGTCCCTAATTGGGAGGCTGTGCTGGGGGGCATGAGGAGGAAGCTGGGGATGTGGCGGTCGAGGGCCTTAACGCTGGTCGGAAAGGTCCTTGTCCTCAAGGTAGATGTACTCCCGGTGGGTAAAGACCACCGGCTGTTGTACGACGAGGCACTTAGCAAAGTATGCGCCCCTCCAGTAGTAGGCCTCCCTGCCGTTGGTCCAGTTGAAAGGCCTGGATAACAGGTTGAAGGACCTACACTGGAGGGTTTTGCACAGTTGTCTTCCTGGCCCGGTCACCGATGTGTCCGAGGCCGACTTGTGGCGTAGATGAGACAATCCGTCACGTGTTTTGGGATTGTCCTTTCGCCGGGGTGGTGTGGGGGCGGGTGCTTCCCGTGCTGAGCCGGGTGGAGCGTGGGATCGGGAGACGGGCCCCTGAGGCCCGGGACCGGTTCCTGCTCTGGCTAGTGGTCAGCCTGGCAATGCAACTCCCAGGTGGAGTTGGTGCACAAGGGCACGGGGATATCTGTGGAGCCTATCGTCCGCAGGGTGGACGGGAGTTTGAGGGGGAGAATAGAGAGGGAGGTGGAAAAGTGGGGTTTCTCCGGGAGAGGTGGAAGGAGGGTTTGGGGTTAGTATAGTGTAGGGTGTCGGTGTGAGTGAGCGGGAGGGCCGGTGCCCGTTAGAGGGCACCCTCTTCGCTGAGTGCCCAGGGTGGGCGTAGGTTTTGAGGTTCATAGGGTTTGTTAGGGGTTTGTGTGGGTCGGTGTGAGTGGGCGGGGGGCCGGTGCCCGTTAGAGGGCACCCTCTTCGATGAGTGCCCAGGGTGGGCGTAGGGTTTGGGGGTTGTGTGGTTTTGGGGTGTGTGGGCGGGGGGGCCGGTGCCCGTTAGAGGTCTCCCTCTTCGATGAGTGCCCAGGGTGGGCTTAGGTTTTTGTTTTTCTTGTTTTTGTGTGGGAGGGAAGGTGCACCTCTGGGTTTCTGGGGGTGTTTGTGTGTTTTGGTTTGTTCGAGTTTACAAGGGATTCATTGTATTGTAGCGGGTTTGTGTGTAACTGTGGTGTGGGTAGGGGGTTTTTGAGATGCCTGTTGGGGCCAGTGGGAATGGTGCCACTTGGGCGTAGGGTTTGGATGGGGATGTTTGTTTTTGTGTTGATTGACGCCCAATGTGGGCAGTGTGCTGGATAGCATGTAATGTGTCTTTAGGGAAATAAAGACTTTTAACAATAGCACACAAACATTACAAATATACTGTATGCTAATACTAACTGGCAGTCTTTATAGTCACACATAAACACATACAGTACCTGTAAAAACAAAACAGTATAGCATACAAACATTACAAATATACTGTATGCTAATACTAACTGGTAGTCTTTATAGACACACATTGGTAAGAAACTATTTGGGAGTAACAATTTATTTACTACATATATTTATTTACTTATTATAGTTGACTAATCCTAACCTTTACTCTATATGTATCCCTGACTTGTCATCCACATTTTATTCTTACTGTAAGAGTAAGAGATCTGGCCCCATCTATGCCGGAGCTAGCACGCCCTCTGTCAGCAGAGAGGGCAAGTAATTATCTCAGATCCTCATCACCTGAGTTCTGACACACCTGTGAGCCATTAGGAAGCTGTATATATAGTTCCTCATGCCAGTGCCCTGGTGCGAGGTATTGTTCTTTTGACTTGATGAGCGTTTATACTGTTTTACTACTAGATCCTGATTACGCCCCTGTACCAGTTCCAAGGTTGTTCTCTACTCCGTCTCACCATAACCCTTGTCTGTGCCTTTTATTGACTCCAGTGTTCGACTACCTGCCTGTTCTTTGGATTTCGTCTACGCCTGCCTCTTGTGTGCTGTGTTTGGACTCTGATTACCTGTTGCTGACCCACGCCTGTTTGACTACTCTTAAGCTTGCTGTTATTAATGTAACCCACCTAAAAACGGGTTAA
>CM055735.1:1655719-1715765 GCA_029465975.1 Dallia pectoralis | reverse complement strand
TGATAAAACTGAGATGGACTTGAGCTAGCTTCACCAAACGTATGGGCCTGAGCTTGCCTGATAAAACTGAGATGGACTTGAGCTAGCTTCACCAAACGTATGGGCCTGAGCTTGCCTGATAAAACTGAGATGGACATTAGCTAACCTTACAAAAGTTTTCTATTTGTAAATCCAAAAAAAGTGTGTATTTTACTATTTTGTGTTAAGAAAGCCATTCTGTACACACGTACATATCATTTTAATCATACTTGATGATGAATGTTAAGAACAAAGACTAAATGTAACTGTAATGAACACCCCTGAGACAGAAGGATGTGGTTCCTATCGCACTGCGCGACGTAGATTTATTAAATACAGCGAAAGGTCGGGCAGGCAGTGGTCATTGGCAGGAGAGCAGAGTCCAGAAACAGAAAATACTGGGTCGTTAGGCAGGCAGGGAGTCAGGTGCAGGACGTTACTAGCAGGCAGGAAACAAGGGATCAGGCAGAATCGTGGTCAATAGAACGGGCAAGAACGGACGGTACACAGGAATAGCTGTCAGGATCTAAATGTCTCAGAAGCGTTTAGAATGTCGTAAAAACAATACCTCGCGTCAACCTCCGGTCCCAGCAAGCTATTTAACCAACCCATAATGAGAGCCAGGTGTGACTAAAACTAAAAGATTTAGATCTGGTACGATTTCCCTATGTGTTTTTTTTCTCTAACATGACATGTCCTTTTGTTGCAGGATCTTGCAGATGATGAAGCTGTATTACTTCACAGGGAGTTAAAAATACGTCGGGAGATGATATTAATTATTGGTATTTTAATTTCCAGATAACTATGACCCATTGCACATAAGCCTTGAACTCTGACCCATTCCTTGTTGCACATTGCCTGATTTGCACTACAATATTTGCTCTATTGCACTATTGTTTTTCGGTATCTTGTTTAGCATCTTGCATATTACTATCCCTACACCCTCAGCCCCTTAGTATAATTTATATTGTTATATTCATATGTTGTATATAAGCACCTTCCTGCCATAGTAAATTCCTTGTATGTTCACACATTCATGGCGATTAAACACTTTTCTGATTCTGAGAACAACTGTGAGGACAGGAGGGGGTCCGCTATGGTCTCCTACATCCAGCCCGATTTCGGAGTACGCATAACGGGACGGATACGCAACGGAGGCCACGACATATGTTAAGGACAACATTCTACGTGAGGCGGCTTAGCTTCGCTTTCTTCTTTTTGTGTTTATTGACAGCAGACGTTTTTTTTTATGAGTGCACAAACATAAGTTTGGTAAACAATAATGCAAAAGACAACAGTGAGGCTTATTGATATGGGACTAGAGTTAAGTTAATTACCTTTAAGGCCTTTTCAGTCTTAAGGTCTGCTAGAAGATAAAAAGCACCACTCTTCCTTTATTTTTATATTTCATTTGAAAAATCACTTTATGTGTGGATGTGCTATTTGTGAGGGGTAATGTTTTCACCATGTTCTAGTTGGGAAGTTACTGGTGCAATAAATTGAACTTATTTTTTCTTTTGCTAACTCTGGGTTAGTGGAGGGACTCTCTTCTGGTTACGTGGCACAAATGTTACCTAGGCTGGATCCGTACTACTACAATCTACAAATACTTAACACTAAAATAAATGAACGGTCACACTAATACAGTGTGCATTAGTTGGCATGTTAAATCTCTAAATCACCCAGTGAAACGTCGAAAAGTTCTCTCGCACCTTAAGAAGTTGAATGCAGATATTGCCTTCCTGCAAGAAACCCATTTGAACACATCTGACCATTTTAGACTTACAGGGGGATGGGTGGGACTCTTTATTCACTCTATTTTTCATTCCTAATCTAGGGAAACGGCTATTTTGATCAAAAAGACTATCCTGTTAGTAGTGTCAAAAGTTGATGCTGACTGCTGGCCGTTATATAATAGTAGTGGGCAGACTGAACAGTACCCCAGTAGTCCTTGTGACTGCTGGCCGTTATATAATAGTAGTGGGCAGACTGAACAGTACCCCAGTAGTCCTTGTGACTGCTGGCCGTTATATAATAGTAGTGGGCAGACTGAACAGTACCCCAGTAGTCCTTGTGACTGCTGGCCGTTATATAATAGTAGTGGGCAGACTGAACAGTACCCCAGTAGTCCTTGTGACTGCTGGCCGTTATATAATAGTAGTGGGCAGACTGAACAGTACCCCAGTAGTCCTTGTGACTGCTGGCCGTTATATAATAGTAGTGGGCAGACTGAACAGTACCCCAGTAGTCCTTGTGACTGCTGGCCGTTATATAATAGTAGTGGGCAGACTGAACAGTACCCCAGTAGTCCTTGTGACTGCTGGCCGTTATATAATAGTAGTGGGCAGACTGAACAGTACCCCAGTAGTCCTTGTGACTGCTGGCCGTTATATAATAGTAGTGGGCAGACTGAACAGTTCCCCAGTAGTCCTTGTGACTGCTGGCCGTTATATAATAGTAGTGGGCAGACTGAACAGTACCCCAGTAGTCCTTGTGACTGCTGGCCGTTATATAATAGTAGTGGGCAGACTGAACAGTACCCCAGTAGTCCTTGTGACTGCTGGCCGTTATATAATAGTAGTGGGCAGACTGAACAGTACCCCAGTAGTCGTTGTGACTGCTGGCCGTTATATAATAGTAGTGGGCAGACTGAACAGTACCCCAGTAGTCCTTGTGACTGCTGGCCGTTATATAATAGTAGTGGGCAACTGAACAGTACCCCAGTAGTCCTTGTGACTGCTGGCCGTTATATAATAGTAGTGGGCAGACTGAACAGTACCCCAGTAGTCCTTGTGACTGCTGGCCGTTATATAATAGTAGTGGGCAGACTGAACAGTACCCCAGTAGTCCTTGTGACTGCTGGCCGTTATATAATAGTAGTGGGCAGACTGAACAGTTCCCCAGTAGTCCTTGTGACTGCTGGCCGTTATATAATAGTAGTGGGCAGACTGAACAGTACCCCAGTAGTCCTTGTGACTGCTGGCCGTTATATAATAGTAGTGGGCAGACTGAACAGTACCCCAGTAGTCCTTGTGACTGCTGGCCGTTATATAATAGTAGTGGGCAACTGAACAGTACCCCAGTAGTCCTTGTGACTGCTGGCCGTTATATAATAGTAGTGGGCAGACTGAACAGTACCCCAGTAGTCCTTGTGACTGCTGGCCGTTATATAATAGTAGTGGGCAGACTGAACAGTACCCCAGTAGTCCTTGTGACTGTGTACGCCCCTAATTGGGATAATAGTGCATTTTTTACTTCTCTCGAATACCTGATATAGATATGCATCATGTCATATTAGGAGGAGATATTAATGCACTGTCGCCCTCACTGGATCGTAGCTCACACAAAACCATGCAACTAACTCGCTCAACCTTAGTACTTAATCAGCTTCTTAAAACTTATGGAATGACTGATGTTTGGCGCTTTCAGAATCCTGGGAGCAGATGCTACTCTTTCTATTCACCGGTTCACAAAACATATTCTCGTAGTCAGTAAATGTAAATACCAGGCTATAGTTATCTCAGACCACGCACCACTGTTAATTACTTCCATTGGTCAGTAAATGTGAATACCAGGCAATAGTGATCTCAGACCACACACCACTGTTAATTACTTCCATTAGTCAGTAAATGTGAATACCAGGCTATAGTGATCTCAGACCACACACCACTGTTAATTACTTCCATTAGTCAGTAAATGTGAATACCAGGCTATAGTGATCTCAGACCACACACCACTGTTAATTACTTCCATTAGTCAGTAAATGTGAATACCAGGCTATAGTGATCTCAGACCACACACCACTGTTAATTACTTCCATTAGTCAGTAAATGTAAATACCAGGCAATAGTGATCTCAGACCACACACCACTGTTAATTACTTCCATTAGTCAGTAAATGTGAATACCAGGCTATAGTGATCTCAGACCACACACCACTGTTAATTACTTCCATTAGTCAGTAAATGTGAATACCAGGCAATAGTGATCTCAGACCACAAACCACTGTTAATTACTTCCATTAGTCAGTAAATGTGAATACCAGGCTATAGTGATCTCAGACCACACACCACTGTTAATTACTTCCATTAGTCAGTAAATGTGAATACCAGGCTATAGTGATCTCAGACCACACACCACTGTTAATTACTTCCATTAGTCAGTAAATGTGAATACCAGGCTATAGTGATCTCAGACCACACACCACTGTTAATTACTTCCATTAGTCAGTAAATGTGAATACCAGGCAATAGTGATCTCAGACCACAAACCACTGTTAATTACTTCCATTAGTCAGTAAATGTGAATACCAGGCTATAGTGATCTCAGACCACACACCACTGTTAATTACTTCCATTAGTCAGTAAATGTGAATACCAGGCTATAGTGATCTCAGACCACACACCACTGTTAATTACTTCCATTAGTCAGTAAATGTGAATACCAGGCTATAGTGATCTCAGACCACACACCACTGTTAATTACTTCCATTAGTCAGTAAATGTGAATACCAGGCAATAGTGATCTCAGACCACAAACCACTGTTAATTACTTCCATTAGTCAGTAAATGTGAATACCAGGCAATAGAGAGCCGTGGACATTTAATACATTACTTCTCTCGGATACCGAGTTTGTTACATACATGAGAACCACTCCTTTATTGGGGGTGTCTTGCTAATTGCCTATAAATTCCACCTGATGTCTATTACATTTGCACAACAGCATGTAAAATTGATTGTAAATCAAGTGGACAGTTTGATTTCACAGAAGTGTGATTGACTTGGAGTTACATTGTGTTGTTTAAGTGTTCCCTTTATTTTTTTGAGCAGTGTAGTAAAAAAAACTGTCAGATCATTGAAAACAATTAAAAACATTTTAATAGTTTTTTTAATCATATCTTACAAATCATATTAGTACTGAACATGTTTTTAAAAATATATAAAATTGCTGAACTGAAAATTGAATTACATTTTTTTCAACCAATAAACAACCTCCCTTTCTGAGTCCTGTGTATCTGTGCTCGATTACTCTTCCTTCATCCTTAAACTTCCCGGATGTCGGTCACAGTATTTTGAATCTGAATTTGGAGATCTGAATTTGAATTGTGAGAACTGAATGTGAAGATGGTCAGTGTATGATCCGATCATTCAATTATTCAATTTAATCTGGCAAACCAAAAACCAAATAACGAATGAATATTTAGTTTTTCGCTTATTCTGTATTTACAAAAATATTGAAAACTGATGTTTGATTCATTACTTTATGCTCGAAACGGGACATATAATAAACAAGGAAACCAAAACTAAATAATGGGTCGAATTTACGTTGTCTTTATTTTTCTATATTTGTTTTAGTAGCTCTAACCATTTCCCACCGTGCGGTTCTGCTTGCTTTGCGCATGCGCAGTGGATGGTTTCAAATGAGCAGGTCGCTGAGCGCTAAAAGTGAAGGGTCCGGTGTTACGTTTTTTTGTTGTTGACTTTATTAAATACTGTAGCAGATGCAAATAATACATATAGACACAATTAGACACATACAAACAGAGTGATTCCGGTGTTACGTTTTAACTGGTGATCATGTTAACTGGTGACATTGCAGATGCGACATGGGCCTGTCATTAGAAACACCGGCTGGGAAGTTTAATGTAGTTGACCGTATCGATGCCTGTTCAAAAAAATGCAAACCTCAATGAATCGTTCATATGTTCGTAATTTAATTCTTTTTTTTGTGTCATAATCTTGTTTAATGTGTTTGTAATTAAGTCAATTCAGCCTAACAGTCTGATGTGTATGTTTACCCCGCAGCACAAACGAGTACAGACCGCTACTATCATAAGAGAGTGTAGTGCGCCCATGTTAACCTGTGATACAACATCTGTTTAGACCACTAGTATAACAGAGTATGTAGTGAGCCCAGATTAACTTGTGATACATATAGACCACTAGTATAACAGAGTGTAGTGAGCCCAGATTAACTTGTGATACATATAGACCACTAGTATAACAGAGTGTAGTGAGCCCAGATTAACTTGTGATACATATAGACCACTAGTATAACAGAGTGTAGTGCGCCCAGATTAATTTGTGATACAACATCTGTTCAGGTACATTAGGCTGTGCTCATATAGACCGCTAGTATAACAGTAGTGAGCCCAGATTAACTTGTGATACATATAGACCACTAGTATAACAGAGTGCAGTGAGCCCAGATTAACATGTGATACAACATCTGTTCAGGACATTAGGCTGTGTATAACTAGTATAACAGTAGTGAGCCCAGATTAACTTGTGATACATATAGACCACTAGTATAACAGAGTGTAGTGAGCCCAGATTAACTTGTGATACATATAGACCACTAGTATAACAGAGTGCAGTGAGCCCAGATTAACTTGTGATACATATAGACCACTAGTATAACAGAGTGTAGTGCGCCCAGATTAACTTGTGATACAACATCTGTTTAGGTACATTAGGCTGTGCTCATATAGACCGCTAGTATAACAGTAGTGAGCCCAGATTAACTTGTGATACACATAGACCACTAGTATAACAGAGTGTAGTGCGCCCATGTTAACTTGTGATACAACATCTGTTCACATTAGTATATAGAGAGTATAACAGTAGTGAGCCCAGATTAACTTGTGATACATATAGACCACTAGTATAACAGAGTGTAGTGCGCCCATGTTAACTTGTGATACAACATCTGTTCATACCAGGCTAGTATAGCTAGTATAACAGTAGTGAGCCCAGATTAACTTGTGATACATATAGACCACTAGTATAACAGAGTGAGCCCAGATTAACTTGTGATACATATAGACCACTAGTATAACAGAGTGTAGTGAGCCCATGTTAACTTGTGATACATATAGACCACTAGTATAACAGAGTGTAGTGCGCCCAGTTAATGTGTGATACATATAGACCACTAGTATAACAGAGTGTAGTGAGCCCAGATTAACTTGTGATACATATAGACCACTAGTATAACAGAGTGTAGTGAGCCCAGATTAACTTGTGATACATATAGACCACTAGTATAACAGAGTGTAGTGCGCCCAGATTAATTTGTGATACAACATCTGTTCAGGTACATTAGGCTGTGCTCATATAGACCGCTAGTATAACAGTAGTGAGCCCAGATTAACTTGTGATACATATAGACCACTAGTATAACAGAGTGCAGTGAGCCCAGATTAACATGTGATACATATAGACCACTAGTATAACAGAGTGTAGTGAGCCCAGATTAACTTGTGATACATATAGACCACTAGTATAACAGAGTGTAGTGAGCCCAGATTAACTTGTGATACATATAGACCACTAGTATAACAGAGTGCAGTGAGCCCAGATTAACTTGTGATACATATAGACCACTAGTATAACAGAGTGTAGTGCGCCCAGATTAACTTGTGATACATATAGACCACTAGTATAACAGAGTGTCGTGCTCCCAGATTAACTTGTGATACAACATCTGTTAGACCAGGCTAGTATAACAGAGTAACAGTAGTGAGCCCAGATTAACTTGTGATACATATAGACCACTAGTATAAGAGAGTGTAGTGCGCCCATGTTAACTTGTGATACATATAGACCGCTAATAAAACAGAGTGTAGTGCGCCCATGTTAACTTGTGATACATATAGACCACTAGTATAACAGAGTGTAGTGCGCCCAGATTAACTTGTGATACATATAGACCACTAGTATAACAGAGTGTAGTGCGCCCAGATTAACTTGTGATACATATAGACCACTAGTATAACAGAGTGTAGTGCGCCCAGATTAACTTGTGATACATATAGACCACTAGTATAACAGAGTGTAGTGCGCCCATGTTAACTTGTGATACAACATCTGTTCAGGTACATTAGGCTGTGCTCATATAGACCGCTAGTATAACAGTAGTGAGCCCAGATTAACTTGTGATACATATAGACCACTAGTATAACAGTAGTGAGCCCAGATTAACTTGTGATACATATAGACCACTAGTATAACAGAGTGTAGTGAGCCCAGATTAACTTGTGATACATATAGACCACTAGTATAACAGAGTGTAGTGCGCCCATGTTAACTTGTGATACAACATCTGTTCAGGTACATTAGGCTGTGCTCATATAGAGAGTATAACAGTAGTGAGCCCAGATTAATTTGTGATACATATAGACCACTAGTATAACAGAGTGTAGTGAGCCCAGATTAACTTGTGATACATATAGACCACTAGTATAACAGAGTGTAGTGCGCCCAGATTAACTTGTGATACATATAGACCACTAGTATAACAGAGTGTAGTGCGCCCAGATTAACTTGTGATACATATAGACCACTAGTATAACAGAGTGTAGTGCACCCAGATTAACTTGTGATACATATAGACCACTAGTATAACAGAGTGTAGTGCGCCCAGATTAACTTGTGATACATATAGACCACTAGTATAACAGAGTGTAGTGAGCCCAGATTAACTTGTGATACATATAGACCACTAGTATAACAGAGTGTAGTGCGCCCAGATTAACTTGTGATACATATAGACCACTAGTATAACAGAGTGTAGTGCGCCCAGATTAACTTGTGATACATATAGACCACTAGTATAACAGAGTGTAGTGCGCCCAGATTAACTTGTGATACATATAGACCACTAGTATAACAGAGTGTAGTGCGCCCAGATTAACTTGTGATACATATAGACCACTAGTATAACAGAGTGTAGTGCGCCCAGATTAACTTGTGATACATATAGACCACTAGTATAACAGTAGTGAGCCCAGATTAACTTGTGATACATATAGACCACTAGTATAACAGAGTGTAGTGAGCCCAGATTAACTTGTGATACATATAGACCACTAGTATAACAGAGTGTAGTGCGCCCAGATTAACTTGTGATACATATAGACCACTAGTATAACAGAGTGTAGTGCACCCAGATTAACTTGTGATACATATAGACCACTAGTATAACAGAGTGTAGTGCGCCCAGATTAACTTGTGATACATATAGACCACTAGTATAACAGAGTGTAGTGCGCCCATGTTAACTTGTGATACAACATCTGTTCAGGTACATTAGGCTGTGCTCATATAGACCGCTAGTATAACAGTAGTGAGCCCAGATTAACTTGTGATACATATAGACCGCTAGTATAACAGAGTGTAGTGCGCCCAGATTAACTTGTGATACATATAGACCACTAGTATAACAGAGTGTAGTGCACCCAGATTAACTTGTGATACATATAGACCACTAGTATAACAGAGTGTAGTGCGCCCAGATTAACTTGTGATACATATAGACCACTAGTATAACAGAGTGTAGTGAGCCCAGATTAACTTGTGATACATATAGACCACTAGTATAACAGTAGTGAGCCCAGATTAACTTGTGATACATATAGACCACTAGTATAACAGAGTGTAGTGAGCCCAGATTAACTTGTGATACATATAGACCACTAGTATAACAGAGTGTAGTGCGCCCAGATTAACTTGTGATACATATAGACCACTAGTATAACAGAGTGTAGTGAGCCCAGATTAACTTGTGATACATATAGACCACTAGTATAACAGTAGTGAGCCCAGATTAACTTGTGATACATATAGACCACTAGTATAACAGAGTGTAGTGAGCCCAGATTAACTTGTGATACATATAGACCACTAGTATAACAGAGTGTAGTGCGCCCAGATTAACTTGTGATACATATAGACCACTAGTATAACAGTAGTGAGCCCAGATTAACTTGTGATACATATAGACCACTAGTATAACAGAGTGTAGTGAGCCCAGATTAACTTGTGATACATATAGACCACTAGTATAACTAGTATGAACGATTCATTGAGGTTTGCATTTTTCTGAACAGGCATCGATACAGTCAACTACATTAAACTTCCCAGCCGGTGTTTCTAATGACACGCCCACGTCGCATCTGCAATGTCACCAGTTAACATGATCACCAGTTAAAACGTAACACCGGAATCACTGTGTTTGTATGTGTCTAATTGTGTCTATATGTATTATATGCATCTGCTAAAGTATTTAATAAACACCGGACCCTTCACTTTTAGCGCTCAGCGACCTGCTCATTTGAAACTATCCACTGCGCATGCGCAAAGCAAGCAGAACCGCACGGTGGGAAATGGTTAGAGCTACTACAACAAATATAGAAAAATTAAGACAACGTAAATTCGACCCATTATTTAGTTTTGGTTTCCTTGTTTATTATATTTCCCGTTTCGAGCATAAAGTAATGAATCAAACATCACTTTTCAATATTTTTGTAAATACAGAAAAAGTGAAAAACAAAATATTAATTCGTTATTTGGTTTTTGGTTTGCCAGATTAAATTGAATAATTGAATGATCGGATCTTACACGGACTGAAGATATATAAGACTGGAATTTTCAGTGACGTTTAAATTTGATTGCACTTCAGTTTCAAACAAATAAATTAAATTTCAAATTATGTGATTCAAATCAGTTTTTCAATGCATGTATTCAAGTTTAGCAATTCAAATTCAAATATAAATGATTCAAATTCAGTTTCTGGTGGCACATATTTCAGCCCATAAATACGATCATTATGTATTTGTTGATGCAAATATTTTATATAGATGTTCTGTTTATTAATGATGAATATGTTAATAATGATAATAATCCTGTTTGTAATATTCATGGACAGGATATCAAGGCGTACTCATGGGGGGGAGGGGTTCCCGTTCGGTGGGCTGATGGTCACATCACTGCTTTTTGCGGATGATGTGGTCCTGATGGCCTCATCGGTCGGTGACCTTCAGCACTCACTGGATCGGTTCGCAGCCGAGTGTGAAGCGGCTGGGATGAGGGTTAGCACCTCTAAATCTGAGGCCATGACTCTCAGCAGGAATCCAGTGGAGTGCCTACTCCGGGTAGGGAATGAGTCCTTACTCCAAGTGAAGGAGTTCAAGTACCTCAGGGTTTTGTTCGCGAGTGAGGGAACAATGGAACGGGAGATTGGTCGGAGGATCGGAGCAGCGGGGGCGGTGTTGCATTCGCTTCAACGCACCGTTGTGACGAAAAGAGAGCTGAGCCGAAAGGCAAAGCTCTCGATCTACCGGTCAATCTTTGTTCCTACCCTCACCTATGGTCATGAAAGCTGGGTCATGACCGAAAGAACGAGATCGCGGGTACAAGCGGCCGAAATGGGTTTTCTCAGAAAGGTGGCTGGCCTCTCCCTTAGGGATAGGGTGAGAAGCTCAGTCATCTGAGAGGAACTCGGAGTAGAGCCGCTGCTCCTTTGCGTAGAAAGAAGCCAGTTGAGGTGGTTCGGGCATCTAGTTTGAATGCCACCTGGGCGCCTCCCTAGAGCGGTGTTCCAGGCACGTCCAGCTTGGAGGAGACCTCGGGGAGGACCCAGGACTAGGTGGAGAGATTATATCTCCACACTGGCCTGGGAACGCCTCGGGATTCCCCAGTCAGAGCTGGCTAATGTTGCCCGGGAAAGGGAAGTTTGGGGTCCCCTACTAGAGCTGCTACCCCCGCGACCTGACCCCGGATAAGCGGTTGAAGATGAGATGAGAGATGTTAATAATGACCAAAGGCAGACTTAAAGTCACCTAGTTGTCTGTATTCACATCAGATAATACACTGCACTATGTGTCTGTTTCCTTGAATAATGATATACCTGGTCTTGGACTAATACTGACTCTAAATAGAAGATCTACATCAAATTAGCTTTTAAGTTAGAGATTTGTCTAAACGGTGTAAGGAAAAGTAAATGAATATACTGTCCAAAATCACTAGCATGAGCTGGTTAGAAGTAAAGCATTTTATTTGGCAGGATTATCATTTAATTGACCGACTCTCACAGATTCTCTTAGATGGTGTATTACAGTCCAGGTCTAACCAACAACTGGTTTGATTAGAACAGCGCCGACCCATTTGGGCACAGTGTTCTTTCCCCTCCCAGTTATTTGGTTCTGGGTATTGGTCGGCATCTGTTCCTTTGTTTAGGTCCCAGAACCTAGAACCGGGAAGAGATAAACCATTACTTCATACTAAATGTACCCACAGAGGGAAACACATGAGTTATTAATCTATATAGACAATAATGATATGGTTTAGCACACATGTGTGTTACTTAGTAAATGTTTACATGGTCATTGGCCTTTAAGTCATAACTGACTGTTTTATTCACATTCTGGCACATCAGGCACAAGGCAACATGTGGTGGATTGAAATAATTAATGTTTCTCTCTCTATGGCATCAAGAAAGACAAGACAATACAATATTTCAATGACTGAGAGAAGGAAGTGGCAGGTTTTCTTTGACGAGGTCATTCCTTTAGAAGTGGCTATTTCTTCTGTCGAACTGGAGCCATTCCTGTGTGTGTGTGTGTGTCTATGTGTGTGTCTAATGTGTGTGTGTCTGTGTGTGTCTATGTATGTTTGTCTATGTGTGTGTGTATGCGTGTGTGTGTGTGTGTGTGTCTATGTGTGTGTCTGTGTGTCTATGTCTATGTGTGTGTCTGTGTGTGTATGTGTGTGTGTGTGTATGTGTGTGTCTGTGTGTGTTTGTGTATGTTTGTCTATGTGTGTGTGTGTGCGTGTGTGTGTGTGTGTCTATGTGTGTGTCTGTGTGTCTATGTGTGTGTCTATGTGTGTGTGTGTGTGTGTGTGTGTGTGTGTGTCTATGTGTGTGTGTGTAGGTGTGTGTGTGTGTGTGGGTAGGTGTGTGTGTGTCTGTGTGTGTAGGTGTGTGTGTGTCTGTGTGTGTGTGTAGGTGTGTGTGTGTGTGTAGGTGTGTGTGTGTAGGTGTGTAGGTGTGTGTGTGTGTGTACTGTATTAACACAATATTATCCTTACTTGATGCTGTCATTAAGGGTTGTGTTGTCCATCCAGACCCAAACTCCCTCTGTCTTCATATCTGTCATTCCAATCCAGTAGTTGTCCCCCACATTAGTGCCCCCCATATTAGTGATCCCCACATGAGCGTTCCCCACTTTCTTTCTAATAAATTCCTATGGAAGAGAGAAGGATAATATAGAATAACACAGATTATAATCTCATAAGTAAATATCTATTTAATTTAACCTACATTAGTCCATACCTGCTCCTGCAGACTCTCTATAATAACCAGGTGTCCTCCTTCATGGATGCAGGCATATTGACTCTGTTCCCAGGTCAGTTTGTCTTCAGAGAAGTGGTAACATGATCCATTGTAGGACTCCAAACCAGAAGGACATTTTTTTGCTAAAAAGAAACATTACATGTAGGAACTTTAATATCAGCCATGTTGCTAATACAGGAAATACTCCTACAGCATGAGAATTAATGTATTGTTCTTTACATTTTGTTACATCATTTGTTAAGATGTTAAGTTAAGAACAGACAGGAGAGTTAGAACAGACAGGAGAGTTAGAACATACAGGAGAGTTAGAACAGACAGAAGAGTTAGAACAGACAGAAGAGTTAGAACAGACAGGAGAGTTAGAACAGACAGGAGAGTTAGAACAGACAGGAGAGTTAGAACAGACAGGAGAGTTAGAACAGACAGGAGAGTTAGAACAGACAGGAGAGTTAGAACAGACAGGAGAGTTAGAACAGACAGGAGAGTTAGAACAGACAAGAGTTAGAACAGACAAAGAGTTAGAACAGACAGGAGAGTTAAAACAGACAGGAGAGTTAAAACAGACAGGAGAGTTAAAACAGACAGGAGAGTTAAAACAGACAGGAGAGTTAAAACAGACAGGAGAGTTAAAACAGACAGGAGAGTTAAAACAGACAGGAGAGTTAGAACAGACAGGAGAGTTAGAACAGACAGGAGAGTTAGAACAGACAGGAGAGTTAGAACAGACAGGAGAGTTAGAACAGACAGGAGAGTTAGAACAGACATGAGAGTTAGAACAGACAGGAGAGTTAGAACCGACAGGAGTGTTAGAACAGACAGGAGAGTTAGAACAGACAGGAGAGTTAGAACAGACAGGAGAGTTAGAACAGACAGGAGAGTTAAAACAGACAGGAGAGTTAAAACAGACAGGAGAGTTAAAACAGACAGGAGAGTTAAAACAGACAGGAGAGTTAAAACAGACAGGAGAGTTAAAACAGACAGGAGAGTTAGAACAGACAGGAGAGTTAGAACAGACAGGAGAGTTAGAACAGACAGGAGAGTTAGAACAGACAGGAGAGTTAGAACAGACAGGAGAGTTAGAACAGACATGAGAGTTAGAACAGACAGGAGAGTTAGAACCGACAGGAGTGTTAGAACAGACAGGAGAGTTAGAGTTAGAACAGACAGGAGAGTTAGAGTTAGAACAGACAGGAGAGTTAGAGTTAGAACAGACAGGAGAGTTAGAACAGACAGGAGAGTTAGAACAGACATGAGAGTTAGAACAGACAGGAGAGTTAGAACAGACAGGAGAGTTAGAACAGACAGGAGAGTTAGAGTTAGAACAGACAGGAGAGTTAGAGTTAGAACAGACAGGAGAGTTAGAGTTAGAACAGACAGGAGAGTTAGAACAGACAGGAGAGTTAGAACAGACAGGAGAGTTAGAACAGACAGGAGAGTTAGAACAGACAGGAGAGTTAGAACAGACAGGAGAGTTAGAACAGACAGAAGAGTTAGAACAGACAGGAGAGTTAGAACCGACAGGAGGATTAGAACAGACAGGAGAGTTAGAACAGACAGGAGAGTTAGAACAGACAGGAGAGTTAGAGTTAGAACAGACAGTAGAGTTAGAACAGACATGAGAGTTAGAACAGACAGGAGAGTTAGAACAGACAGGAGAGTTAGAACAGACAGGAGAGTTAGAACAGATAGGAGTGTTAGAACAGACATGAGAGTTAGAACAGACAGGAGAGTTAGAACAGACAGGAGAGTTAGAACAGACAGGAGAGTTAGAACAGATAGGAGCGTTAGAACAGACAGGAGAGTTAGAACAGACAGGAGAGTTAGAGTTAGAACAGACAGGAGAGTTAGAACAGACAGGAGAGTTAGAACAGACAGGAGAGTTAGAACAGACAGGAGAGTTCGAGTTAGAACAGACAGGAGAGTTAGAACAGACAGGAGAGTTAGAGTTAGAACAGACAGGAGAGTTAGAACAGACAGGAGAGTTAGAGTTAGAACAGACAGGAGAGTTAGAGTTAGAACAGACAGGAGAGTTAGAACAGACAGAAGAGTTAGAACAGACAGGAGAGGTAGAACAGACAGGAGAGTTAGAGTTAGAACAGACAAGAGAGTTAGAACAGACAAGAGAGTTAGAGTTAGAACAGACAGGAGAGTTAGAACAGACAGGAGAGTTAGAGTTAGAACAGACAGGAGAGTTAGAACAGACAGGAGAGTTAGAACAGACAGGAGAGTTAGAACAGACAGGAGAGTTAGAGTTAGAACAGACAGGAGAGTTAGAGTTAGAACAGACATGAGAGTTAGAACAGACAGGAGAGTTAGAACAGACAGGTTAGAACAGTTAGAGTTAGAACAGACAGGAGAGTTAGAACAGACAGGAGAGTTAGAACAGACAGGAGAGTTAGAGTTAGAACAGACAGTAGAGTTAGAACAGACATGAGAGTTAGAACAGACAGGAGAGTTAGAACAGACAGGAGAGTTAGAACAGACAGGAGAGTTAGAACAGACAGGAGAGTTAGAGTTAGAACAGACAGGAGAGTTAGAACAGACAGGAGAGTTAGAGTTAGAACAGACAGGAGAGTTAGAGTTAGAACAGACAGGAGAGTTAGAACAGACAGGAGAGTTAGAACAGACAGGAGAGGTAGAACAGACAGGAGAGTTAGAGTTAGAACAGACAAGAGAGTTAGAACAGACAAGAGAGTTAGAGTTAGAACAGACAGGAGAGTTAGAACAGACAGGAGAGTTAGAGTTAGAACAGACAGGAGAGTTAGAACAGACAGGAGAGTTAGAACAGACAGGAGAGTTAGAACAGACAGGAGAGTTAGAGTTAGAACAGACAGGAGAGTTAGAGTTAGAACAGACAGGAGAGTTAGAACAGACAGGAGAGTTAGAACAGACAGGAGAGTTAGAGTTAGAACAGACAGGAGAGTTAGAACAGACAGGAGAGTTAGAGTTAGAACAGACAGTAGAGTTAGAACAGACATGAGAGTTAGAACAGACAGGAGAGTTAGAACAGACAGGAGAGTTAGAACAGACAGGAGAGTTAGAACAGATAGGAGTGTTAGAACAGACATGAGAGTTAGAACAGACAGGAGAGTTAGAACAGACAGGAGAGTTAGAACAGACAGGAGAGTTAGAACAGAGGAGTTAGAACAGATAGGAGCAGGAGAGTTAGAACAGATAGGAGAGTTAGAACAGACAGGAGAGTTAGAACAGACAGGAGAGTTAGAACAGACAGGAGAGTTCGAGTTAGAACAGACAGGAGAGTTAGAACAGACAGGGAGAGTTAGAGTTAGAACAGACAGGAGAGTTAGAAGACAGACAGGAGAGTTAGAGTTAGAACAGACAGGAGAGTTAGAGTTAGAACAGACAGGAGAGTTAGAACAGACAGAAGAGTTAGAACAGACAGGAGAGGTAGAACAGACAGGAGAGTTAGAGTTAGAACAGACAAGAGAGTTAGAGTTAGAACAGACAAGAGAGTTAGAGTTAGAACAGACAGGAGAGTTAGAACAGACAGGAGAGTTAGAGTTAGAACAGACAGGAGAGTTAGAACAGACAGGAGAGTTAGAACAGACAGGAGAGTTAGAGTTAGAACAGACAGGAGAGTTAGAGTTAGAACAGACATGAGAGTTAGAACAGACAGGAGAGTTAGAACAGACAGGAGAGTTAGAGTTAGAACAGACAGGAGAGTTAGAGTTAGAACAGACAGAGAGAGTTAGAACAGACAGGAGAGTTAGAACAGACAGGAGAGACAGGAGAGTTAGAACAGACATGAGAGTTAGAACAGACAGGAGAGTTAGAACAGACAGGAGAGTTAGAGTTAGAACAGACAGGAGAGTTAGAGTTAGAACAGGAGAGTTAGAACAGACAGGAGAGTTAGAACAGACAGGAGAGTTAGAGTTAGAACAGACAGAAGAGTTAGAACAGACAGGAGAGTTAGAACAGACAGGAGAGTTAGAACAGACATGAGAGTTAGAACAGACAGGAGAGTTAGAACAGACAGGAGAGTTAGAACAGACAGGAGAGTTAGAACAGACCGGAGAGTTAGAGTTAGAACAGACAGGAGAGTTAGAACAGACAGGAGAGTTAGAACAGACAGGAGAGTTAGAACAGACAGGAGAGTTAGAACAGACAGAAGAGTTAGAACAGACAGGAGAGTTAGAACAGACAGGAGAGTTAGAACAGACAGGAGAGTTAGAACAGACAGGAGGGTTAGAGTTAGAACAGACAGGAGAGTTAGAACAGACAGGAGGGTTAGAGTTAGAACAGACAGTAGAGTTAGAACAGACATGAGAGTTAGAACAGACAGGAGAGTTAGAACAGACAGGAGAGTTAGAACAGACAGGAGAGTTAGAACAGACAGGAGAGTTAGAACAGACAGGAGAGTTAGAACAGACAGGAGAGTTAGAACAGATAGGAGCGTTAGAACAGACAGGAGAGTTAGAACAGACAGGAGAGTTAGAACAGACAGGAGAGTTAGAACAGACAGGAGAGTTAGAACAGACAGGAGAGTTAGAGTTAGAACAGACAGGAGAGTTAGAACAGACAGGGGAGTTAGAGTTAGGACAGACAGGAGAGTTAGAACAGACAGGAGAGTTAGAGTTAGAACAGACAGGAGAGTTAGAGTTAGAACAGACAGGAGAGTTAGAACAGACAGAAGAGTTAGAACAGACAGGAGAGGTAGAACAGACAGGAGAGTTAGAGTTAGAACAGACAGAGAGTTAGAGTTAGAACAGACAAGAGAGTTAGAGTTAGAACAGACAGGAGAGTTAGAACAGACAGGAGAGTTAGAGTTAGAACAGACAGGAGAGTTAGAGTTAGAACAGACAGGAGAGTTAGAACAGACAGAAGAGTTAGAACAGACAGGAGAGGTAGAACAGACAGGAGAGTTAGAGTTAGAACAGACAAGAGAGTTAGAGTTAGAACAGACAGGAGAGTTAGAACAGACAGGAGAGTTAGAACAGACAGGAAAGTTAGAGTTAGAACAGACAGGAGAGTTAGAACAGACAGGAGAGTTAGAACAGACAGGAGAGTTAGAACAGACAGGAGAGTTAGAACAGACAGGAAAGTTAGAACAGACAGGAAAGTTAGAGTTAGAACAGACAGAAGAGTTAGAACAGACAGGAGAGTTAGAACAGACAGGAGAGTTAGAACAGGCAGAAGAGTTAGAACAGACGGGTTTGTAGAAGAAAAGGCAGTGATACCCATCCTGCCACCTCTCTACTTGATGGGTTCAACCCAGCCTGCCACATCTCTACCTGATGGGTTCAACCCAGCCTGCCACCTCTACCTGATGGGTTCAACCCAGCCTGCCACCTCTACCTGATTGGTTCAACCCAGCCTGCCACCTCTCTACCCGATGGGTTCAACCCAGCCTGCCACCTCTACCTGATGGGTTCAACCCAGCCTGCCACCTCTACCTGATGGGTTCAACCCAGCCTGCCACCTCTACCCGATGGGTTCAACCCAGCCTGCCACCTCTACCCGATGGGTTCAACCCAGCCTGCCACCTCTACCTGATGGGTTCAACCCAGCCTGCCACCTGTACCTGATGGGTTCAACCCAGCCTGCCACCTCTACCCGATGGGTTCAACCCAGCCTGCCACCTCTCTCTCTCATTCTATAGAATGTGAATTTACATTATCCATATTCACCATTTATATGAATCACTGCAGTTATTTATAAAATGTGAATTCACATTGTCCATATTCACCATTTATATGAATCACTGCAGTTATTTATAAAATGTGAATTCACATGACCATATTCACCATTTATATGAATCACTGCCGTTATTTATAAAATGTGAATTCACATTATCCATATTCACCATCTATATACATGCTACTAGGTATTTTGTATGTATTTTTTCTCAGTTGTGTCAATTAGAATTTAGGCTGCAAACTCATTCTGGGATATAAATAAGTAGTTGCTTGGGGTGGTGAAACAAATATGTGCATTACATGTTTTGCACATCAATACTATTCAGCTGCATACATATACATTGTGAGGACATCATTACTATACAGCTGCATACATATACATTGGGAGGGTATCAATACTATTCAGCTGCATACATATACATTGTGAGGACATTAATACTATACAGCTGCATATATATATACATTGTGAGGACATCAATACTATTCAGCTGCATACATATACATTCTGAGGACATCAATACTATTCAGCTGCATACATATACATTGTGAGGACATCAATACTATTCAGCTGCATACATATACATTGTGAGGACATCAATACTATTCAGCTGCATACATATACATTGTGAGGACATCAATACTATTCAGCTGCATACATATACATTGGGAGAGCATCAATACTATACAGCTGCATACATATACATTGTGAGGACATCAATACTATACAGCTGCATACATATACATTGGGAGGGCATCAATACTATACAGCTGCATACATATACATTGGGAGGGTATCAATACTATACAGCTGCATACATATACATTGTGAGGACATCATTACTATACAGCTGCATACATATACATTGGGAGGGTATCAATACTATTCAGCTGCATACATATACATTGTGAGGACATTAATACTATACAGCTGCATATATATATACATTGCGAGGACATCAATACTATTCAGCTGCATACATATACATTGTGAGGACATCAATACTATTCAGCTGCATACATATACATTGTGAGGACATCAATACTATTCAGCTGCATACATATACATTGTGAGGACATCAATACTATTCAGCTGCATACATATACATTGTGAGGACATCAATACTATTCAGCTGCATACATATACATTGGGAGGGCATCAATACTATACAGCTGCATATACATATACATTGTGAGGACATCAATACTATACAGCTGCATACATATACATTGTGAGGACATCAATACTATACAGCTGCATACATATACATTGTGAGGACATCAATACTATACAGCTGCATACATATACATTGTGAGGACATCAATACTATACAGCTGCATACATATACATTGGGAGGGCATCAATACTATACAGCTGCATATATATACATTGGTTGCAATTGGACATAATTATGTTTTGGGTAACTAACACAATTTCAGAGTACGCTGTCATTTGACAAGACGTCCCAGCATTTTGTCCACTTGTCTCAGCACTTATAATTGGAAGCTTTTTGTTTATGATGACAATGATTTATTTATTAATGGATGTTTTTACATTTGAAACATGAGTTAATTAGTTTGATGAGAGCCATCACCTTTTACAGGTAACATAGAGTGAGGTGTGCTGAAATTACCACGTGATGTGAGGATTGTACTGGGAGTTTAGAAATATGTACGTTTGTTCCAGTAATTCTGCCAAAGTGAGAGAACTGTTACTACCAAAATATACAGACAGAGTGGTTACGAAACAACTATGAAAAATAGTAGAACGATCGCCTAGGGATTAGTATAACGGGTCAGGAGTTGTTACACAAGTTCAGAATCAGAAGTGATTTATCGCCATTAATGTGTTAACATACAAGGAATTTACTTTGGCAGGAAGGTGCTTACAAACAACATATGAATATAACAATAAAAAATATACTAAGGGGCTGAGTGTGTATAGGGATAGTAATATGCAAGATGCTAAACAAAATACAGATAAATAACAGTGCAATAGTGTTCATATTGTACTGCAAAATCAGGCAATGTGCAAATTGAATAGGTCAGAGTTCAAGGCTTGTGTGCACCCCTGGCCTTGTTGAGAAGACGAGTAGCAGATGGAAAGAAACTGTTGTTATGGCGTGAGGTTTTAGTCCTGATGGACCGAATCCTTCTGCCGGAGGGGAGTGGATTGAATAGAGAGTGTCCGGGGTGAGAGGAGTCTGCCACAATCTTCCTAGCTCGCCTCAGAGCTCTTGAGGTGTGCAAGTCCTCGATGCTAGGCAGATTGCAGCCGATCACCTTTTCAGCTGAGCGGAAGATACGAGATACCAGATGGATACCAGATGGTGATGGATGAGGTGAGGATGGACTCAATGATGGCTGAGTAGAAGTGAACCATCATAGTCTTAGGCAGGTTGAATTTCTTCAGCTGCCGAAGAAGTACATCCTCTGTTGTGCTTTCCTGTCAGTGAGCAGATGTTTAAGTCCCAGTTGAGGTCCTGAGAGAGGATAGTGCCCAGGAAGCGGAAGGACTCTACCGTGTTGACAGGTGAGCCACACAGGGTGATGGGTGAGAGTGGGGCTGAGTTTCTCCTGAAGTCCACAACCATCTCCACTGTCTTTAGAGCATTGAGCTCCAAGTTGTTCTGGCTACACCAGGTCACCAGGTCGTCAGTTTCCAGCCTGTAGTCGGACTCGTCCCCACCGGAGATGAGCCCAATGAGGGTGGTGTAGTCAGCAAACTTCAGGAGCTTGACAGACGGATGACTTGAGGTGCAGCTGTTGGTTTACAGGAAGAAGAGCAGAGGAGAAAGGACGCAGCCCTGGGGAGACCCGGTGCTAATGGACCGGGAGTCAGAGACTTGTGTCCCTAACTTAACACACTGCTTCCTGTCAGTGATCCACCTGCAGGTGGAGTCTGGTACGTTGAGCTGGGTGGGCTTATCTTGTAGAAGGGCAGGGATGATGGTGTTGAAGGCGAGCTGAAGTCTACTAACTGGATCCTCGCATATGGTGCAGGGGAGTCCAGGTGCTGGAGAGTGAAGTAGAGGGCCATATTGACTGCATCGTCCACCGACCGGTTGTCTCTGTAGGCAAACTGCAGGGGGTCCAGTAGAGGGTCTGTGGTTGTTCAAAGGACTTCATTACCACAGAGGTCAGCGCGACGGGTCTGTAGGCATTATGTCCTGTTGGCCTTGGCTTTTTAGGCACTGGGATGATGGTGGAGGCCTTAAGACAGGCTGGCACATGGCATGTCTCCAGGGAGGTGTTGATGATGGTGGAGGCCTTAAGACAGGCTGGTACGTGGCATGTCTCCAGGGAGGTGTTGATGATGGTGGAGGCCTTAAGACAGGCTGGCACATGGCATGTCTCCAGGGAGGTGTTGATGATGGTGGAGGCCTTAAGACAGGCTGGCACATGGCATGTCTCCAGGGAGGTGTTGATGATGGTGGAGGCCTTAAGACAGGCTGGTACATGGCATGTCTCCAGGGAGGTGTTGATGATGGTGGAGGCCTTAAGACAGGCTGGCACATGGCATGTCACCAGGGAGGGGTTGAAGATGGTGGAGGCCTTAAGACAGGCTGGCACATGGCATGTCTCCAGGTAGGTGTTGAAGATGGTGGAGGCCTTAAGACAGGCTGGCACATGGCATGTCTCCAGGGAGGTGTTGAAGATGGTGGAGGCCTTAAGACAGGCTGGCACATGGCATGTCACCAGGGAGGGGTTGATGATGGTGGAGGCCTTAAGACAGGCTGGCACATGGCATGTCTCCAGGGAGGGGTTGAAGATGGTGGAGGCCTTAAGACAGGCTGGCACATGGCATGTCTCCAGGGAGGGGTTGAAGATGGTGGAGGCCTTAAGACAGGCTGGCACATGGCATGTCTCCAGGGAGGTGTTGATGATGGTGGAGGCCTTAAGACAGGCTGGCACATGGCATGTCTCCAGGGAGGTGTTGAAGATGGCGGTGAACACGGAGACAGCTGGTCAGCGCAGTGCTTAACACTAGACGCGCCAGGGCTGTTTTCACTCCTTTAATCGCCAGAGCCCCACGCCCGCTGGCGCCATTAACATACGAATCATCCCAATTAGCACCTACATTCTGTTCTGCAGCTTCACCATCCATTCACTGTGTAACCTGCCATCCATCTACAGCAGGGGAGGGCAAATATTTCAGCTGTCACGAGTGGTGTGGGGGCGTGGCTACACAGTATTCGGTGATTCACTTCCTTGTTTGCCTTTTGTCATTCACAGCTGTTTTGTGTTATCATTAGTGGGTTATAAAAGGTGAGCGGACAAGTCACTCCTTATTCAGCATTGTATTTCTATGTCACGTATAGTTAGAGGAGAGTGGTTGTCCTTGTCCTAGTTTCTGTAGTTTGTTAACGTTTTGGTGTAAGTCGCTGTATGCGCATAGTTGTTTTCATTTTACCACAGTCTAGCTTTTCGCCGTTTTCGGTTTGTTTTGTGTTCTTTGATTTACAAATAAACCTGTATTTAACGGTGCATCTGACTCTGCGAATTGACTCATCCACACTACGCCGGTCTGTCCGTGACAGAATGCTGAACCGCGCAAAGAGCCAGCAGAGAAACACCGGGAGTGGATATCTCGGAGGGGCAAGCTATAGCGCTCCGAGATATCAAGCTCCCGGTCACATCACGGAAAAATGGGATCGGCTTCATACATGGCAGGGCGATTGGGGGTCCGACTCCCTCTCTTCGGATGATGACGAAGCCGTCTACGAGAGAGTGGAGGAGGACTCCCTAGAAGGCGTCCTGCGGTGGGATCCCGTCCTATACCGGCTGGTTCCAGCTACACCGGACGCCGGCTGGGACGGGCCGAGGAGGCTACCAGGACCAGCTACAACGGGTCCGCGGTTCCCCGAAAGACTGAGCACGGGAACATCCCTAAAGCACCCCAAAAAAATATTTTAGGGGGGGGCTAAAGGGGTGTTTCAGGGGAGCCGCGGAGGAAGACCTACGCGCTGGACCCAACCAGAAGGTGGCACCAAAACACCATGCAAGCCCGGTGCTAAGTGAGAGGCGCCGGGTGGAGCCACCTGTGGGACCAGCGCCACCCACGGTCCTGGAGCCTCAAAAGACGCCGCCCACCGATCCGGGGCTGCAGCCAGGTACACCAAATGCCCTGGAGCTACAGCCACATGATGACCCATTTCGGCCTCCTACCTCAGGGACAGTGAAATCCCTGGAGGGTTTGCATAAACAGCCCCCGGAGGTGATTAGGAGGTGGTGGGGGGCATGGCTGGACTTACAAACGCCAGCGCCCGAGATGGCCGCCGTTGCCACGCCAGCGCCCGAGATGGCCGCCGTTGCCACGCCAGCGCCCAAGATGGCCGCCGTTGCCACGCCAGCGCCCGAGATGGCTGCCGTTGCCAAGCCAGCGCCCGAGATGGCCGCCGTTGCAACGCCAGCGCCCGAGAGTGCCGCCGTTGCCAAGCCATCGCCCGAGATGGCCGCCGTTGCAACGCCAGCGCCCGAGATGGCCGCCGTTGCCAAGCCAGCGCCCGAGATGGCCTCAGCTACGCTGGAGATGGCCTCAGCTACGCCGGAGATGGGGAGGGGAGTTCAGAACATTCCAACTGCCTATCGAATCTGCAGTAGAACTCATTTAGGTCGTTGGCTAGGCGAGAGTCGTTGGTTTTGTGGGGGGCTCTGGGCTTATAGTTAGTAATTTGCCTCAGACCCCTCCAGACAGAGGCAGAGTCGTTAGCAGAGAATAGTTGTTTTAATTTCTCTGAGTACCGTCGTTTAGCCACTCTAATCTCTTTGCTAAACCGGTTCTTTGACTCTTTAAAAATTTCTCTGTCCCCGCTCTTAAACGCTCTCCTTCTCCAGCCTCAACTTTCTGAGTTTAGCAGAGAACCAGAGCTTATCATTGTTAAAATTCACCCTGGTGCGTGTTGTAATGCAGCAGTCCTCACAGAAGCTGATGTAGTATGTGACAGCATCTGTGAGCTCATCTAGGCTGTTAGTAGCAGTCCTGAACATGTCCCAGTCTGTAGTGTCCAAACATGCCTGAAAGTCCTCCACGACCTCGCTGGTCCACTGTTTTGATGTCTTCACCGCAGGTTTGCAGAGTTTTAGTTTCTGCCTGTAAGCAGGAATCAAATGGACCATGGTATGGTCGGAGTAACCCAGTGCAGCCCGAGGGACAGCGTGGTAGGCTTTACTGACCGTAATGTAACAGTGGTCCAGGGTATTCCCTTCTCTGGTGGGGCATTTGATAAATTGTCTGTATCTGGGGAGTTCGTGACTGAGATTTCCTTTGTTAAAGTCCCGAGAAGAATAACCAAGGAGTCCGGGTTGGCTCGTTCCACGTTCAGTATCTGGTCGGCTAGCAGGCGCTGGGCTTCTTTAACATGCCGCCTGGCGCTATGTAAACACCAAAATGAACGAGGCGAACTCGCGGGGAGAGTAAAAAGGTTGTCAGTTTATGAAAAATTATTCCAGATTCGGAGAACAAAGTTGCAGAATCACTGTGGCATCTACACACCAGCTACTGTTAGTGAAAAAAACTAATACCTCCGCCCTTTGACTTGCCAGAGAGCTGTATCCCGGTCTGCTCTCAGTAGCCTGAAGCTGGCCAGTTGTAGCGCTGAGTCCGGTATAAGATCACAGAGCCATGACTCCGTGAAACAAAGTACGGAGGCAGTTAGAAAGTCTCTGTTTTTCGTAATCAGCAGCTGAAGTTCGTCCATTTTATTGCACAGTGAACGTACATTGGAGAGGAAGAAGGACGGCAGCACCGTTCGGGTCCCGCGGCGGCGTAGTCGAACTAGAGCTTCAGCTCGATTCCCCATGGTCCTCTGCCTATTCACTGTTTCAGCGACGCTGAGCCCGTGTCAAGACCAAGGGTCGAACGGGTGTGTGGAAGCAGGAGCAGGTGCAATAGAACATGACAGGGAGGGCGCAGGGATAATAAGAAACTGATCATTTATTATTAGGAACAAACTCATACTAAAAACTACACACAATCGTGTGGAAAATAAACCACGGCTAGTGGGCCAAATAAAACACAACACTGAACAGAATAGACACTAGGAACAGGTACAGGTACAGGTACAGGAAACAAGAGAGAAACAGACTTACTTGGTGATAGGCACACGCAACAGGAAACAATGACCCAACAAACACAAGAGACACTGGGGAGACTATATAATGAACATAACGAGGACTAACCCACAACAGGTGTGCAAGGGCAGTAAATTAGTGAAGGGGGAACGGAAATTACCAGGACAAAACCATTTACAAGAAACAACCACTAGAGGGAGACAGAAGCATGCATACAAAACAGGGACACACACAAACCCTTACAGCCAGCATTCACTAGAATGCCCACTTATTCTGCTGCTGGGAGCAGAAAAGTGGGGAGTTGTTTCCTTAATGTTTGAAAGTACTTCCCTTGTTAGAGAGACTTTGCAGGACAGCGAATTAACAAACAAAACAAACAAAACACGAAGCACCGACCGACCGTGGCTACCATGCGCGGCGCCATCTTGCTACTGTGTAAGGCCAGTTACACACTGGAAGCGTCTCGAGAGCGTGGCGTTTCTGTTGCGTCTCAGAAGCGTGGCTGCTGCGTGTATTTTTCTGTGTCCTACACACCAGAAGCGTGTCTGACGCGGCGCTGCTCCTGGGCATAGCGCCGACAGATTCAAACTCTGAAAAGTGTTTACGTTGTTTTTGGAGCCTATCCTACCCTTTATATAAAGGGTACATGTATACATATGTTACCATGGAAAATTAAAACATAAATTTATAGCCTACTGATTTGATTAAAGCAAAACAACGTCGACAGTATTGACTGCAAAATATTTTACAGAATATTTCGTTCTGTATGACAGGTGAAATATTTGAAAATCTTTTCTCTGACATTTTTTATTACATTTCTACATTGATGTCAAAACCTAGAGACTTTCAAACATCAATATGTCATTTATTAATATGCATTAGTGTCTTAATGACATATAAACATATTTTCCTATTCTATTTTGCCTGGAAACGCTTCAAACACGCTCGCGTCTCGCGTGAAAAATAGGCGTCTGTTCTATTTCTAGCAGGCACGTGTCTCAGGCACGGCTCGAGACACGCGTGAGACGCGCATCTCACGCAAGCAGTGTGTAAGCTCTAACCTGATAACATGGGAGCCGAAATCAAAACTGACACGCCACTGTCCATATTAATGTTCCTCATTCCCTAGTGTTTGTTATTATTACCTCCCCTGTGTTTCTGATCACTGTCTATATTAATGTTCCTCATTCTCTAGTGTTCGTTATTATTACCTCACCTGTGTTTCTGATCACTGTCCATATTAATGTTCCTCATTGTCTAGTGTTTGTTATTATTACTTCACCTGTGTTTCTGATCACTGTCCATATTAATGTTCCTCATTCCTTAGTGTTTGTTATTATTATTACCTCCCCTGTGTTTCTGATCACTGTCCATATTAATGTTCCTCATTGTCTAGTGTTTGTTATTATTACCTCCCCTGTGTTTCTGATCACTGTCCATATTAATGTTCCTCATTGTCTAGTGTTTGTTATTATTACCTCACCTGTGTTTCTGATCACTGTCCATATTAATGTTCCTCATTCTCTAGTGTTCGTTATTATTACCTCACCTGTGTTTCTGATCACTGTCCATATTAATGTTCCTCATTGTCTAGTGTTTGTTATTATTACTTCACCTGTGTTTCTGATCACTGTCCATATTAATGTTCCTCATTCCTTAGTGTTTGTTATTATTATTACCTCACCTGTGTTTCTGATCACTGTCCATATTAATGTTCCTCATTCCCTAGTGTTTGTTATTATTACCTCCCCTGTGTTTCTGATCACTGTCCATATTAATGTTCCTCATTCCCTAGTGTTTGTTATTATTACCTCACCTGTGTTTCTGATCACTGTCCATATTAATGTTCCTCATTGTCTAGTGTTTGTTATTATTACCTCACCTGTGTTTCTGTCCATATTAATGTTCCTCACTTAGTGTTTGTCCATATTAATGTTCCTCATTCTCTAGTGTTTGTTATTATTACCTCACCTGTGTTTCTGATCACTGTCCATATTAATGTTCCTCATTGTCTAGTGTTTGTTATTATTACCTCACCTGTGTTTCTGATCACTGTCCATATTAATGTTCCTCATTCCCTAGTGTTTGTTATTATTACCTCACCTGTGTTTCTGATCACTGTCCATATTAATGTTCCTCATTCCCTAGTGTTTGTTATTATTACCTCCCCTGTGTTTCTGATCACTGTCCATATTAATGTTCCTCATTGTCTAGTGTTTGTTATTATAACCTCACCTGTGTTTCTGATCACTGTCCATATTAATGTTCCTCATTGTCTAGTGTTTGTTATTATTACTTCACCTGTGTTTCTGATCACTGTCCATATTAATGTTCCTCATTCCTTAGTGTTTGTTATTATTATTACCTCACCTGTGTTTCTGATCACTGTCCATATAAATGTTCATCATTGTCCAGTGTTTGTTATTATTACCTCACCTGTGTTTCTAAACACTGTCCATATTAATGTTCCTCATTCTCTAGTGTTTGTTATTATTACCTCACCTGTGTTTCTGATCACTGTCCATATTAACGTTCCTCATTATCTAGTGTTTGTTATAATTACCTCACCTGTGTTTCTAAACACTGTCCATATTAATGTTCCTCATTCTCTAGTGTTTGTTATTATTACCTCGCCTGTGTTTCTGATCACTGTCCATATTAATGTTCCTCATTCCCCAGTGTTTGTTATTTTTACCTCACCTGTGTTTCTGATCACTGTGCCTAATTAAATCTCACTTTCCTTGTGCCAAATTATTGACTCTATTAAGTAATTCTAGATAACAGTCTTCTAAATTATTAAAATTAAACAAGTTAATAAAACTGACCTTGGGCGGCTGTAAGGTTCGTCTCACATTGTTGGAGCTTTGACAAGACCAGCTCTTTCTGGGCTGCAAACAGATTAACAGTTTAATTCACGCTGTTAAAAATACAGGTGCTGGTCATATAATTAGAATATCATCAAAAAGTTGATTTATTTCAGTAATTCCATTCAAAAAGTGAAACTTGGATATTCTATTCATTCATTACACACAGACTGATATATTTCAAATGTTTATTTCATTTAATTGTGATGATTAAAACTGACAACTAATGAAAATCCCAAATTCAGTATCTCCAAAAATTAGACTATTACTTAAGACCAATACAAAAAAAGAGTTTTAGAAATGTTGGCCAACTAAAAAGTATGAACATGAAAAGTCAGTCACAGATCAGTCTGTGGCACTGCTCAGGTGTTATGAGAGCCCAGGTTGCTCTGATAGTGGCCTTCAGCTCTTCTGCATTGTTGGATCTGGCGTATCGCATCTTCCTCTTCACAATACCCCATATATTTTATATAGGGTTAAGGTCAGGCGAGTTTGCTGGCCAATTAAGAACAGGGATACCATGGTCCTTAAACCAGGTAGGTACTGGTAGCTTTGGCACGGTGTGCAGGTGCCAAGTCCTGTTGGAAAATGAAATCTGCATAAAGTTGGTCAGCAGCAGGAAGCATGAAGTGCTCTAAAACTTCCTGTTAGACGGCTGCGTTGACCTTGGACCTCAGAAAACACAGTGGACCAACACCAGCAGATGACATGGCACCCCAAACCATCATTGACACTGGACACACTGGAGCAACGTGGATTCTGTGCCTCTCCTCTCTTCCTCCAGACTCTAGGATCTTGATTTCCAAAGGAAATGCAAAATTTACTTTCATCAGAGAACATAACTTTGGACCCCTCAGTAGCAGTCCAGTCCTTTTTGTCTTTAGACCAGGCAAGACGCTTCATTCGCTGTGACTTGTGCAAGAGTGGCTTGACACAAGGAATGCGACAGCTGAAACCCATGTCTTGCATATGTCTGTGCGTGGTGGTTCTTGAAGCACTGACTCCAGCTGCAGTCCAGTCTTTGTGAATCTCCCCCACATTTTGAATGGGTTTTGTTTCACAATCCTCACCAGGGTGCAGTTATCCCTATTTGCTAGTACACTTTTTTCTACCACATATTTTCCTTCCCTTCGCCTCTCCATTAATGTGCTTGAACACAGACCTCTGTGAACAGCCAGCCTCTTTAGCAATGACCTTTTGTGTCGGATTATAGATAGCTAGTCGTTTGGTGTCTGAACAACTAATCCTAGAAACTGCCATTCCCTAAATTTCGCTCTAGCTAGCTTCCATCATCATACACTCGTGGGATGCGTAGTTGTATCACGCTGCTGTTCACCTGGATTCTCTCTAATCCGACCACACGAGAATCTTACAAGCTCTTCAATCAACCCGGTTCTCCTTCGGACCCTGCAACCTCAGCTGCTAGCCGGCGAGCTTTGGGGCCCGTGGGCTACCTTAAGCCCCCAGTAGTAGTCTCTTTCCTTCGCTGCGTCCCAGCAACCGGGTTTCCACCTGTTTGCTGCGGCCCGGGCCCCAGTCGGCTATCCACACTGAGTAAGTCACCACTCTCTCTTTGTTTATTCTCCTCTGGCGAGGGTTGTGCTCTGGGGTGTCTGTAGCAGCCGGGCTCTGGTGCTGGCTAGGTTGGTTAGGCTGGTCTAGTCTGATTGGGTTGCTCCTGCTAGCGCTGGATGTGTTCTCTCGCCATGTACCCGTTTCTCTGCCTGTTCTGCTGGCTCTCTGCTCTGGATTACTCTGGAACAGACTGAACCTCATCCGCCCCTCCATTTGCTATTCATTCTCTGATCTATGGTCCTTAAATAACAACTACAGACCCTCGCCTGTTGTAGCCCAATCTTCTGGCATTCTACGCAGACGATGTTACACACACCGGGGTTCACCCAGAAACTGATCTGTCCACTACAGCTCCAGCACGAACATCATTTCCCTCTGGTCTTACTCCCATCCCCCGAACTACCTACCTCATCTTCCGTGAACCTTAGTTTTCTTCGCCCCCTCCAATCAACAACTACCTACACCCCGACCCAACCTCCCCGTAGTACCAATTTCGCTCTCCTTAACATCCGATCCATTAACAACAAAGCCGCCCTGTCCATGAGCGGATCCTGGATAACAAAATCAACATTCTTTTTCTGACGGAAACCTGGCAATAACCTAATGTTTTTTTTCTCTCAATCTAGCTACCCCCCCTGGTTATAGCTACTGTACCTGTGCCAACCCCGCCTTTCTAGCCACGGTGGTGGTCTTGCAGTCCTGTACAAATCCAACTATAAAATAACCAAGCTGTCTCTCCCTCTCTTTCTCTCCTTTGAACATATTGCCTATAATTCCAGCTGTTCCCTAACTACTATCTTACTTTACCATCCTTCAAAATACAATGAGTCCACTCTCTTCCCATCTACTGCTGCTTGGTGACATGAACATTCATGTTGATTCCCCAAGCTCCAAACTTACCTCTGACTTCACTGCTGTGTTGTATTATTTTAACATTATCCAACATGGAACTTTTCCAACCCGCACTAAGGGTCACACTCTTGACCTTGTCTGCTCTGTTGGCCTCAACATTCACTTTTTCCCGTATCTGATCATACGATTATACATTTTTCTTTTTCCTTAAGCATATCCACAGTACCATAAAACGTCTCATTTAGTTCCGTAATCTCAATTCTATTCTTTCACTCTCTAATGCAGTCTGCTCTGCACTTCCCCTAGACCCCATGCCCTCAACACCTGAAGAACTTACCAACTAGTTCAATACTACTCTATCTGTAGCCCTTAATTATATGGCCCCTCTCCAAACAAAGAATGTCTCTTTCACACCGGAGCTTCGTGCTATGAAACAGGAGGGACGCCGGCTTGAACGCCGAACTTGATCTGGCCTGACTGTTTATGCTGATGCCTACAAACTTCACCTCTCTACGTATAGAGATGCGCTCCATGCCGCCAGAACCTTCTTCATCTCCAACACCATTTTCCACAGTCAATAACCTTCTCAAGAGTCACAGTGTTCCCCTCTCTCCCTCTACTGATCTTGCTAACTCTCTTCTCCAGTTCTTTAAGGACAGAACTCTTCTACTACTACTTCTTGGTTCAAAATCCACTCTCGCCAAAGTCGGATCTTTTAACCTCAGAATTGATAATACCTTCGTTTCCCCGTCCCCCCATGTGCGCAACCTAGGTGTCATACTGGATCAACTCATACACCAAACAGTTAAATCCTCATTCGTTCACTTCCGCAATATTGCTAAACTCCAGTCCTCCCTTTCCCGCTCTGCTGCAGAAATACTGATTCACTCATTCATCTCTGTCCGTCTCGACTACTAATTCCCTTCTCTTCGGTATCTGCTCTTCTTCTCTCCGAAAACTCCAATTGGTTCAAAACTCATCTACAAGACTTCTCTTCCACTCCAAAACCTCAGATCATATCACTCCTATACTTAAAGAACTACATTGGCTCCACATTGCACATCGCATCGACTTCAAAATTATCCTGCTCACTTATAAAGCCCTGCACCAGCTTGCCCCAGTGTATCTCAAGGACCTCATTCTTCAATATCACTCCACCAGGTCACTACGTTCCTCTACTGCCGGCTACCTCACCATCCCCCGGTCCAAACTATGGAGCCTTGGCGACAGGGCTTTTTCACGGGCCGCTCCAAGGCTCTGGAACGCTCTCCCTCAGTCTATCCGGGACTCTGAATCAGTATCCGTCTTTGTACCCCGCCTTAAATCCCATCTGTTCAAGCTACTTTTACCGCATTATTCGACCTATATTGCTGCACGCGTACATCAAGTTCGCCGGCACGACCAGGACAAACAGACAGGCTGTTACAAGCTGAATAGAGTGTGGCACCAGGTGTCTTCAATATTGAACCTTTTCACAATATTTAAATTTTCTGAGATACTGATTTGGGGGTATTCATTAGTTGTCAGTTATAATAGAACGAACACTTGAAATATATTAGTCTGTGTGGAATGAATGTATACATTATACAAGTTTTACTTTTTGAATGTAATTACTGAAATAAATCAACTTGTTGATGATATTCTAATTATATGACCAGCACCTGTACTGTGTATTTCTCTTAAATTAATTTACGCTATAATATAAGTCATTTGACAAACTAAGTTTAGATCTAAAAAAGTGTTTGCTTTTCGTTTGCTTACTTTAGCACATTTAATCAGAACAGTGAGGGAGAGGTTCACTATGGTTGTGATGTGTGGACAGAGAACAGAGAACAGGTATAGAGACAGAGAACAGGTATAGAGACAGAGAACAGGTATAGAGACAGAGAACAGAGAACAGGTATAGAGACAGAGAACAGATATAGAGACAGAGAACAGATATAGAGACAGAGAACAGGTATAGAGACAGAGAACAGATATAGAGACAGAGAACAGATATAGAGACAGAGAACAGATATAGAGACAGAGAACAGGTATAGAGACAGAGAACAGATATAGAGACAGAGAACAGATATAGAGACAGAGAACAGAGAACAGAGAACAGATATAGAGACAGAGAACAGAGAACAGGTTTATGATAGGGGGGTTTATGGTAGGGGGGTTTATGGTTGGGGGTTATGGTAGGGGGGGGTAGGGGGTTATGGTAGGGGGTTATGGTAGGGGGTTTATGGTAGTGGGGTTTATGGGGGGTTATGGTAGGGGGTTTATGGTAGGGGTTTATGGTAGGGGGTTATGGTAGGGGGTTTATGGTAGGGGGTTATGGTAGGGGGTTTATGGTAGGGGGTTATGGTAGGGGGTTTATGGTGGGGGGTTATGGTAGGGGTTTATGGTAGGTGGGTTATGGTAGGGGGTTTATGGTTGGGGGTTATGGTAGGGGGTTATGGTAGGGGGTTATGGTAGGGGGTTATGGTAGGGGTTTATGGTAGTGGGGTTTATGGTTGGGGGTTATGGTAGGGGGTTATGGTAGGGGGTTAGGGGGTAGGGGTTTATGGTAGTGGGGTTTATGGTTGGGGGTTATGGTAGGGGGTTATGGTAGGGGGTTTATGGGGGGTTATGGTAGGGGTTATGGTTGGGGGGGGTTATGGTTGGGGGTTATGGTTGGGGGGTTTATGGTTGGGGGTTATGGGGGGTTATGGTAGGGGGTTTATGGTTAGGGGGTTTATGGTAGGGGGTTATGGTAGGGGTTTATGGTAGGGGGTTATGGTAGGGGGTTATGGTAGGGGTTTATGGTAGGGGTTATGGTAGGGGGTTATGGTAGGGGTTTATGGTAGGGGGTTATGGTAGGGGGTTTATGGTAGGGGGGTTTATGGTAGGTGGGTTATGGTTGGGGGTTTATGGTTGGGGGTTATGGTAGGGGGGGTTATGGTAGGGGGTTATGGTAGGGGGGTTATGGTAGGGGGTTATGGTAGGGGGTTATGGTAGGGGGTTTATGGTTGGGGGGTTATGGTAGGGGGGTTTATGGTAGGGGGTTTATGGTAGGGGGGTTATGGTAGGGGTTTATGGTAGGGGGTTATGGTTGGGGGTTTATGGTTAGGGGGTTATGGTAGGGGGTTATGGTAGGGGGTTTATGGTTAGGGGGTTATGGTAGGGGGTTTATGGTAGGGGGTTAGGGGGTTATGGTTGGGGGGTTATGGTAGGGGTTTATGGTAGGGGTTTATGGTTGGGGGTAGGTGGGTTATGGTTGGGGGTTATGGTAGGGGTTTATGGTAGGGGTTTATGGTAGGGGTTATGGTTGGGGGTTATGGTAGGGGGTTTATGGTAGGGGGTTATGGTAGGGGGTTTATGGTAGGGGTTATGGTAGATTTCTAAGATAGTAAGTAGTTTATTGTTGTTATATTATCTTTAAAAAATGTCACAAAATGGTTGATTGGCTGAAGTAATTTGCTCACAGCAGAGAACAGAATCTGTGTGGTGTTGTCTTTATTATTTTGTACTCTATGAATGAGACTTATGAAATTGCTTTCGTTGTGTTAGTTCTTTTTCCTTCGATTCACCATTACACAATTAACACCCAAACACCTCACATAGTGAACAGTACCCACACACCTCACAGTACCCACACACCTCACAGAGTGAACAGTACCCACACACCTCACGGAGTGAACACACCACACTGGTGAACAGTATCCACACACCTCAAAGAGTGAACAGTACCCCCACACCTCACAGAGTGAACAGTATCCACACACCTCAGAGTGAACAGTACCCACACACCTCACAGAGTGAACAGTACCCACACAACAGTATCCACACACCTCAGAGTGAACAGTACCCACACACCTCACAGAGTGAACAGTACCCACACACCTCACAGAGTGAAGAGTACCCACCCACACACAGTACCCACACACCTCAGTGACCACACTGGTGAACAGTATCCACACACCTCAAAGAGTGAACAGTACCCCCACACCTCACAGAGTGAATCCACACACCTCAGAGTGAACAGTACCCACACACCTCACAGAGTGAACAGTATCCACACACCTCAGAGTGAACAGTACCCACACACCTCACAGAGTGAACAGCACCCACACACCTTACAGAGTGAACAGTACTCACACACCTCACAGAGTGAACAGTACTCACACACCTCACAGAGTGAACTGTATCCACACACCTCAGAGTGAACAGTACCCACACACCTCACAGAGTGAACAGCACCCACACACCTTACAGAGTGAACAGTACTCACACACCTCACAGAGTGAACAGTACTCACACACCTCACAGAGTGAACAGTACCCACACACCTCACAGAGTAAACACACCTCAGTGTGAACAGTATCCACACACCTCACAGAGTGAACAGTACCCACACACCTCACAGAGTAAACACACCTCACAGTATCCACACACCTCAGAGTGAACAGTACCCACACACCTCACAGAGTGAATGGTACCCACACACCTCACAGAGTGAACACACCTCACATAGTGAACAGTATCCACACACCTCACAGAGTGAATAGTACCCACAAACCTCACAGAGTGAACACACCTAACATAGTGAACAGTACCCACACACCTCACAGAGTGAACAGTATCCACACACCTCAGAGTGAACAGTACCCACACCCCTCACAGAGTGAACAGTACCCACACACCTCATAGAGTGAACAGTACCCACACCCCTCACAGAGTGAACCATACCCACACACCTCACAGAGTGAACAGTAACCACACACCTCACATAGTGAACAGTACCCACACACCTCACAGAGTGAACAGTACCCACACACCTCACAGAGTGAACAGTACCCACATTCCTCAGAGAGTGAACAGTACCCACACACCTCACATAGTGAACAGTACCCACACACCTCACAGAGTGAACAGTACCCACACCTCATAGAGTGAACAGTACCCACACCCCTCAATTTAGTGAACACAGTGAACAGTACCCACACACCTCACAGAGTGAACAGTACCCACACCTCACAGAGTGAACAGTACCCACACACCTCACAGAGTGAACAACAGTGAACAGTACCCACACCTCATAGAGTGAACAGTACCCACACCCCTCAATTTAGTGAACAGTACCCACACACCCACATTACCCACACCTCACAGAGTGAACAGTACCACACACACAGAGTGAACAGTACCCACATTCCTCACAGAGTGAACAGTACCCACACACCTCACAGAGTGAACAGTACCCACACCTCATAGAGTGAACAGTACCCACACCCCTCAATTTAGTGAACAGTACCCACACACCTCACATAGTGAACAGTACCCACACCTCAAATAGTGAACAGTACCCACACCCCTCACACAGTGAACAGTACCCCCACCTCTCACAGAGTGAACAGTATCCACATTCATCACAGAGTGAACAGTACCCACACCCCTCACAGAGTGAACAGTACCCACACCCCTCAATTTAGTGAACAGTACCCACACACCTCACATAGTGAACAGTACCCACACACCTCACATAGTGAACAGTACCCACACACCTCACAGAGTGAACAGTACCCACACCCCTCACAGAGTGAACAGGACCCACACACCTCACAGAGTGAACAGTACCCACACACCTCACAGAGTGAACAGTATCCACACATCTCACATAGTGAACAGTACCCACACACCTCACAGAGTGAACAGTACCCACACACCTCACAGAGTGAACAGTACCCACACACCTCACAGAGTGAACAGTACCCATACACCTCACAGAGTGAACAGTACCCACACACCTCATAGAGTGAACAGTACCCACACACCTCATAGAGTGAACAGTACCCACACACCTCACAGAGTGAACAGTACCCACACACCTCACATAGTGAACAGTACCCACACCCCTCACAGAGTGAACAGTACCCACACACCTCACAGAGTGAACAGTACCCACACACCTCACAGAGTGAACAGTACCCACATTCCTCACAGAGTGAACAGTACTTACACACCTCACATAGTGAACAGTACCCACACACCTCACAGAGTGAACAGTAACCACACCCCTCACAGAGTGAACAGTACCCACACACCTCACAGAGTGAACAGTACCCACACACCTCACATAGTGAACAGTACCCACACACCTCACAGAGTGAACAGTACCCACACACCTCACAGAGTGAACAGTACCCACACCCCTCACAGAGTGAACAGTACCCACACACCTCACATAGTGAACAGTACCCACACACCTCACAGAGTGAACAGTACCCACACACCTCACAGAGTGAACAGTACCCACACACCTCACAGAGTGAACAGTACCCACACCCCTCAATTTAGTGAACAGTACCCACACACCTCACATAGTGAACAGTACCCACACACCTCACAGAGTGAACAGTACCCACACACCTCACAGAGTGAACAGTACCCACACCCCTCAATTTAGTGAACAGTACCCACACACCTCACATAGTGAACAGTACCCACACACCTCACAGAGTGAACAGTACCCACACACCTCACAGAGTGAACAGTACCCACATCCCCTCACAGAGTGAACAGTACCCACACACCTCAAATAGTGAACAGTACCCACTCCCTCACAGAGTGAACAGTACCCACACACCTCACATAGTGAACAGTACCCACACCCCTCACAGAGTGAACAGTACCCACACCCCTCACAGAGTGAACAGTACCCACACGTCTATCAGAGTAAACAGTACCCACACGTCTATCAGAGTGAACAGTACCCACACCCCTCACAGAGTGAACAGTACCCACACCCCTCACAGAGTGAACAGTACCCACACACCTCACATAGTGAACAGTACCCACACCCCTCACAGAGTGAACAGTACCCACACCCCTCACAGAGTGAACAGTATCCACACACCTCAGAGTGAACAGTACCCACACACCTCACATAGTGAACAGTACCCACACACCTCACATAGTGAACAGTACCCACACCCCTCACAGAGTGAACAGTACCCACACCCCTCACAGAGTGAACAGTACCCACACACCTCACATAGTGAACAGTACCCACACCCCTCACAGAGTGAACAGTACCCACACCCCTCACAGAGTGAACAGTACCCACACGTCTATCAGAGTAAACAGTACCCACACGTCTATCAGAGTGAACAGTACCCACACCCCTCACAGAGTGAACAGTACCCACACCCCTCACAGAGTGAACAGTACCCACACCCCTCACAGAGTGAACAGTACCCACACACCTCACATAGTGAACAGTACCCACACCCCTCACAGAGTGAACAGTACCCACACGTCTATCAGAGTGAACAGTACCCACACCCTCACAGAGTGAACAGTACCCACACCCCTCACAGAGTAAACAGTACCCACACGTCTATCAGAGTGAACAGTACCCACACGTCTATCAGAGTGAACAGTACCCACACCCCTCACAGAGTGAACAGTACCCACACACCTCACAGAGTGAACAGTACCCACACACCTCACAGAGTGAACAGTACCCACACACCTCACATAGTGAACAGTACCCACACACCTCACAGAGTGAACAGTACCCACACACCTCACAGAGTGAACAGTACCCACACCCCTCACAGAGTAAACAGTACCCACACGTCTATCAGAGTGAACAGTACCCACACACTAGAAATTAGGAAGATTTAACTTACCATTACAAGTTGTCAGGAGATTCTTGACTTCAGTTTGGTTGCTCTCAAGGTATTGGATGGCTGAAGATAAGTTTGCTTCTTTGACTAGAAATGTACATTAAATAAAAAAAATGTGAATCAATTAACTCAGATCCAATAACATCATATGATCTACGGGACTGTTCTGCCACAAACTCAACATTATTTCAAACTTGGTACAGATTGGTGGTCAGGAGAGCACCAGCATCTAATTCAAAAATGAATATCAGATTTAACTGCCAAGTCTGTTTACAGACACAAGGAATTAGTTCTGACCCATAGCTGCCGCATTTAGAACACACACTATAAATGTATATGAACAGTGCAAACAGAGCAGAACATACGAACAGTCTGACAGGAGAGACCAGGTCTAGTTGGCATATGTAGTAGGTAAATACTATCAATACACAACTTACATTAGGCGAAACAACAACCAGGACATTAGTGGTGCTTTTTGTCAGTTATGCCAGACACCAATGCTTCGGAAAATAAAAACCTTAAAGCATGGAGGTGGAGGAAACAGTGATTCTGGAAAGTATTGACAGCTTTTCCCCATTTTGTTATGTTACAGCAAATGTTATTGCTATTGCAAAATGGATTGAATTCATTGTTTATTCTAAATGTCTACACAAAATACCCCCATAATGATGATGTGACTGATTTTAAAAATTATTAGCAAATCTATGGAGAATACAAACGAAAATCACATGTACATAAGTATTCACAGTCGTTGCTATGATGCTCAAAAATGAGCACAGGTGCATACCGTTCCCACGGATCATCCTTGAAATGTTTCTACAACTTTCTACCTGTGGTAAATTCAGTTGAGTGGAAATGATTTGGAAAGGCATACACCTGTCTATACAAGCTCTCACAGTTGACAGTCCGAGGAATTGTCTGTAGACCTCCGCGATAGGATTGTATCGAGGCACAGATCTGGGAAAGGGTACGGAAAAATGTCTGAAGCATTGAAGGTCCTAATGAGCACATTGACTGAAATCATCAGAGGTGTGGACTCGAGTCATGTGACTTGGACTCGAGTCAGACTCGAGTCATGAATTTGATGACTTCAGACTCGACTCGACAAAATGTACAAAGACTTGCAACTCGACTTGGACTTGAACATCAATGACTCGTGACTTCACTTGGACTTGCGCCTTTTGACTCGAGAAGACTTGCTACTTCCCATGAAAACTGGGGAAGAAAATGTTCACACGGCCGGGCAGTTTATCTGCACCTGTGAAAAAAATGCATGCAGAGCGCGCTGCCTGCACGACATCCAATCACTGTAGTCCCACGTTGTTTTGATTGGACATCCAATCACTGTAGTCCCACGTTGTTTTGATTGGACATCCAATCACTGTAGTCCCACGTTGTTTTGATTGGACATCCAATCACTGTAGTCCCACGTTGTTTTGATTCGACATCCAATCACTGTAGTCCCACGTTGTTTTGATTCGACATCCAATCACTGTAGTCCCACGTTGTTTTGATTCGACATCCAATCACTGTAGTCCCACGTTGTTTTGATTCGACATCCAATCACTGTAGTCCCACGTTGTTTTGATTAGACAGCATCCAAGCAGGCACATTGCAAGACAACCAATTAAGCACAAGCAACAACGCGCCAGTTGTCAAAATGATACCGAATATAGTTTCGTTTGGCTATAAAAATTACGAGGAAGTCGACAAAAAAAGAGTTGCAATTTGCAAAACATGCGGGTCGAAGATTACAGACGGAGCTGCGCACGTGCACACACACACACACGTCTCTATGGAGTCATTCCAATTATATTATCAGTTTGGTCCAGTTTTTCAGAAGTGATCATTTTGAGGAGTGAGGATTTTATTAATGACATGTTTAAAAAAGTTCAGGCTAAAAGGACCCATGTCTATTTGAAAGTTAAACTGTTTTGCAATATGAGGTTAGGGCTGGACAATAATTCAATATCAATATATATCGCGGTAAAAAGAAATCAATAACGGTGATATGATTTCTAAACACATTTTCGATATTTCAATATTTTTGCTGATCTCCAACACTGCAAGTTTAAGCTACAAAATGAGCGCCCATGACCGCAATTCAAACGTGACTGAACGAGCTTCCATAAGTGAGGAGAAAGCAGACAGTTGATATGAGAGGAAAGACTAATTCAGTGGTAGAGAAGTGGCTTTCTGAGATCTGATAAACTTCAGGTTTCACCGTGATGCTAAATGTGCCGGAGAATGAGAGGCTCAAAAGCGCATAAAGCCAACATAGGAGCTTGGATCTTCCGCATTGACTCACTAGCCCATGACGTCATGATGGACATGCGCTTTTGAGTACTCTCATTCTCTGAGCATGTTGCGACATGCGCGTTCATGAGCTTCTCTCTCGTGTCTCTTAAATCCACCGTCACGTAGCGAACTCATGAACTCACCTCTTCATTGTCTAACATGTTCACTAACTTTAAACGATATGTTTATAAGAACAAGTTTTGTTGCAGGAAGTTTTGTGTAAAGAATAATATAATCAGCCTATGTTATTGTTTAAAGTTAAATATATTAATAAGGTCAGTCTCAGAGTCAAATTGCTTATTTGACTTTTCTTGTTTGTATAAAGGTTAAAATCAAATAAAAGGTGAACTTTAATTTATTTGTACCGTTTATTTCTAAAATATTATTTAGTTTTATAGGAGGAGGCTCAAAAGACTTGGCAAATGTATTTTTCAGAAGATTATTTACAGACATCCGTTGTGGGTGTTCATGGCATTTTTTCTGAGGCTTTTATATTGTTCAGATCGACATCGGAATTATATCGTATCGACCGAAATTAAGAAATATATCGTGATATAATTTTTTTCCATATCTTCCAGCCCTAAGGTCAATACAATACAGGACTGAAGTTGCTGTGCATTGTTCTAGTGCAATATGCTGTTGAAATACAATCATTTTTTGTGAAATAAAATTTTCTGTTTTTTACTGTATTTGATTAATGTCATTGTATAAAAAGAGGTTTAAATAAATACAAATCTTACAGACATACATGATTTGTATAAATTGTATTTCTGTGGTAAAATGACTTGAAATGACTCGAAACTAAAATGGTAGGACTTTGGACTCGACTTGAGACTTGTTGGCTTTGACTTGTGACTCGACTCGGGACTTGCCTCATCTTTGACTCGACTTGACTCGGGACTCGAGGGCAAAGACTTGAGACTTACTTGTGACTTGCATAACAATGACTTTGTCCCACCTCTGGAAATCATGTTGCCATGAGGAAATGCTTTCATTAATCAAAAACGTTTTTATTCGATCAATGTCCAAATAATTAGTGATGCAGACATGTTGCTCACTAATGTAGTGGCTGGTTGGCCTGGATCAACCCATGACTCACTCATTTTAAGACACATCTTTGTTGGGCGCAGACTCGAGGCTGGTGTAAGATGGCTGGCTTCTAGGTACGTTTGATTAATAGACATATTTCACATTTCTACTGTACTTCACAGTGTCTAACTCGTTCACTATCCTTGCAGGGGACAGCTTTCCTCCACCCGTGGCACACACACGTTTGCGAGGAAGCGTTTTTGGCATCGACTTTGATATCACATTTAGAGTTCATTGTGATTCATGAAAATGAGTATGGAGTGCGGGAGTATGGGGTGAGGGGGTCTCTTCTCAGGGCCATCCAATCTCGGTACGCTCAAAGCATGAGCTGTGTTCGTGTTCTCTGCAGTAAGTCGGATTCGTTCCCGGTGGGGGTTGGCCTCCGCCAGGGCTGCGCTTTGTCACCAATCCTGTTTGTGATATTCATGGACAGGATATCAAGGCGTAGTCATGGGGAGGGGTTTCCGTTCGGTGGGCTGATGGTCACATCACTGCTTTTTGCAGTGATGTCGGAGCAGCGGGGGCCGGTGTTGCATTCGCTTTACCGCACCGTTGTGACAAAAAGAGAGCTGAGCCGGAAGGCAAAGCTCTCGATCTACCGGTCAATCTTTGTTCCTACTCTCACCTATGGTCATGAAAGCTGGGTCATGACCAAAAAAACAAGAACGCGGGTACAAGCGGCCGAAATGGGTTTTCTCAGAAAGGTGGCTGGCCTCTCCCTTAGGGATAAATGCTGAATGGTAAATGCTGCGCTTTTATATAGCGCTTTTATCAAAAGCATAACCCCAGCTGCTCCTGGCGAGTCCTGGCGAGTCTGCAGTCGCTTTGCATGGTAGACGCGGTCGTCAGTGAATGAATGGGTGAATGTGAGGCAGGATCTGTAAAGCGCTTTGGATAAAAGTTTTGTCCGTACGCCACTTCTGACGTAAATCCACCGCAAAGGTTCATAAATGAGGCCCCAGGACTCGTTGAGTTGGCCGCCCGGCCAAACTGAGCAATCGGGGGAGAAGGGCCTCAGTCAGAGAGGTGTCCAAGAAACCAATGGTCACTCTGACAGATCTGTAGCATTGCTTTGTGAAGAGAGCACACTCCACCAATCGGGCATATATGGTGGAAGCCATTTATGACCCATAGTAATTCATAATAATCCATATTCATGCGAGACTAGACGTTTACAATATGTAACACGATCTGTTTCACTCAAAACTGCAGTCTCCATGATCAAAACACTTCCTTATCGAAGGTAAAGAATTAATTTCCCATAGGGCTTTGCTCCCATTCAGAGTCTGAGATATACAAAAGCCTTGTTTTTATTAGTTTTAGGATATTGTGTTACATTATCCTTAATTAATTGAACATTTACACAAAATTCTGACTATTTTCTTTTAAATACCCTTTACCAAATACACCTACATGGTTCTGTTCCAGAGCAATATCCATTTAGATTAGGGTGGGTAATTTTAGGTGGTCAGGGGCCCTGTCAAATCTTTGCAAATCTTTTTAAAATATTAAAACATATTTTTCATGCTATCATTATGGGGTATTTTGTGTTGAACTATGAGGAAAAATGAAATGAATACATTTTGCATTAAGGCTCTAATATTAATAAATGTGCAAATACACAAGAACTCACTCATATGACACAGTTGAATAGTTACTGTAAAGAAGAGTGGGCAAAAATACCTTTCATTTAATGTATGAAACTGATTGACAGTAAAAAGAAGCAGTTAGATGATGTCAGTTCAGTCAAAGTTGACAACACTAGCAATAGAAGCTACAGGTGAATATATTTTTTCTCCACACTATGAACTCGTATTTCTTTTGATTTGATGACTAAATCACTGCTAAAAATAATCTTTCAATCTATTTTCTTCAATGATGTAGTATTCTACTGTCAATACAGAAGATGACATTTCCCATATATTATCCAAATAAATGAAGTAACAAGTAAAGAAAACTATAAATGTGTGGATGAACATAAGGAATGTATATGCTTTCATACTATCACGATCTGCCTTTCGGCAAGAAGAAAGCAGTTAAGTGACTTTAAAAAGGGTTCTTCATAATTCGGTCTATTTCAGGATAATCACATCCACAGGGCACTAGGGGTCACTGAGTGGTTGGATGGCCCAATCCCAATGTCCACCCTAACCCCTAAGCTTTGAATCCTTATAGTCTTCATTGATGTCACATGGTAAGTGATTGAGTGCATGAGGCTGCAAGGGCACAAAATGATGTAAATAGGAATGGGACAGCTAGGGCTGTCACGATAACTACTTTTGGTTGTGCGATATATTGCAACAAAATTAATTGCGATAAACGATATTATTGCGATTTTTTTCAGAATGTCGTCTTTGACTTTAATGTACACGGATGGAATGGCAGTTTGGGAGATGTACGTTTACTTTGGCAATTCGTACTGTTTGTCAAAGGTTTGCATCATATTTTTAAATGCTGTTTTTTCGATCGTGTTTAATGGCTGCATCTGTTTGGCTATATAGTGAGTTACGCTATAAGAGTCAGTGTGTGCCATTTATCTATCGCGGTTATATTTACACTGAAACAAATAACTGTCTGGAAGACCCCATTCCAGCGGCAGTTCTTGTTCCCAGGTTGGGATGGTTGTGTTTTAGGTGAGATTAGAGGTTAGTTGTGTTGCCTCTTTTCGTTGCTACTGTTGTTAAACCAAGTCGACATACCGGCTTGTTAATTGGCTCTCCTTTCTCATTCGGCATAGTCTAGTCTAAATGTTCCCACATCGGCTTTGAAACCAACTCCATTTGGACTTATTCCTCCTAACTGGCTGTATGTCACTATGAAACAGTCCACTTCATAACACAGTGGGTTCACGTGTGTGTGTCCGCTGCTCCGCTATGTGTGTGTGTGTGTGTGTGTGTCTGCTGCTCCGCTATGTGTGTGTGTGTGTCCGCAGCTCCGCTGTGTGTGTGTGCGCAAGACTCTGCCTTGAGCCCCGCCTCCTCTTTCGACACAGAAGGAGACCAGATAACCGGCAGCTCGATCGACTAAAATGTTGTTGACATTCATTTTTTAAAATTAATGTAATATATCGCAGCAACAAAAATGATCGCGCTCATTTCCATATATCGCGCGATAAGTCAATATATTGACTATCACGACAGGCCTAGGGACAGCCCTATATCACATTACCTTGACGACGCTGAAACAGGTTTCCTGAGTTCTGACATGTACTTATGCTTGTATAGGTAAACTTTTTTAGCCATGTTGACGTCAGGGTAGGTTGATCTATCCATGCTTGTTAGTTTACCATCATTAGTGTTCTTACTCTTAAGAGGAAGGATTGTCTGGATTTTCTCATGCTTCTGGGCTTCCCTTGGTAACCCCCATGTTTCACAATCAATGTAATTCCCTGAGGCAAAGTCTGCTAAAATGGGGACTTACGGAAATGGTGTATAAAGGGCTCAAAATGTCTGCCTAAGAGCCTTCGCGCACTTAACGAGAACACACTTTGAAGACAGTTAGTCTGTGAGTGCAGACATTGGGATTGGGCCAAATAGTATGAAAAGGATGTGAACCAGATGTTTTCACAGTCAACAGGACTCACCACATTACACTCTCCATAAACACCAAAGGATGTGAATCAGACGTTTTCAGTCAACAGGACTCAACCACATTACACTCCATAAACACCAAATAAGAACATGTCATTTGGAGGAACGGTGTTCCATCTCTCCAGTCGAGTTGTAGAGACTCAAAGAATATATGCCAAGTAGCATTGAAGCTGTTCTGGCAACACGTTGTGGCGAAACACTATAATGAAAGACTTTATGTTTAGGTTTTTCCTCTAAACTGTCACCTGTTTAAAAAGAAAAGCCAACAGTAAAATATATCTGACTCATATTGTAACAATCGGACCTTTCTGTCCCGTGTTGTGTCAGAGTGACACACCCCCTGTCAGCGGAGAAAGACTCATCAAAGACATTATGTGCACCTGTGCTGCCGACGCATCTGTGTCGAGTTGTAGCAATCAGGGACTGTATTTAGGTTTCTGTGTTTCGGTGGTCCAGGCGGATCATAGAGTTTGACTACTTTGTAATGTTCGTACATGTGTTTGCCTGAGCTACGTTTTCCTGGTTAACAGTACGGTTTTGGTTGTTGTCCAACCACTGTTATTTTGTAACGACGAAGTGTCGTCTCTGTTTTCTGTCCGCCGTCTATGATTAAAGACGTGTTATTTTGGAAACTCTGCGTTTGTGTCCTGCATACTGCCAGCAAACACCAATCGTTACACATATTATCACATTACAAATGTTTTGTTGTTACTCACCATTACATGTTGTCAGGAGATTCTTGACTTCAGTATGGTTGCTCTCAAGGTATTGGAGGGATGAAGATAAGTTTGCTTCTTTGCCTACAAACAAGATGTACATCAATTAAAAAATGTAAAAGTGTATCGTTCAACGTTGATGCAATAACATTGTTAGATCTACAGGCCTCTCCTGCCACAAACTCAACTATCAAACTTGGATGGTCCGGAAAGAAGCAGCCTCTGTTTACAAAAAATTATATCAAGACACAACTTCCATTGAGCAGACAACTGCAGGAATCTGAGACTCCATGTTTGGGGAAACCAAAACAACGTTCTTGTCACAGTGAGGGGGCGACCTCTTGTCTTCACGCTGTGTTTCACGTTTTCCATTTCATCTTAAACTCCTCCATGGACTCATTTCATTGTGCATAAAAGCACTCAGATGACACAGTTTAGTAAGTACTGTAATGAAGAGTTGCAGAGTGGATGCAGATTCGTTCATTTCTTTCAAGTATGACACAACTAAGCAAATAACTTTTGGATCAAGATGGCCAGAAAGGAGCTAAGTGACTTTTAAAAATGATTATTTATTATTGGGTCACTTCCCAGATGGCAATGTCCTCATCCACAAGGATTAAGGGGACAGTTGACAGGAAGCTCAGCCTGAATACAACATGCTCTGGTTGGGGACAATCGGATAATCCTAGCCAATTGGAGAGGCACATTCATGTAACTCACTCATTTTGGCCCAGATAACACAAACACTATATGAAGCCATTATCCCAGATAGTCAAGACTGTTGGCATTGGAAAGGTATTTTCACAGTATTTAATTCATGTGATCCACACATTGTGAAAAATGTATGTTATACTAAGATAATAGAATTTGAGTCAACTTAGAAAATGTTGTAATTATTTATTATTCTTGACGTTGTTAGTGAAGAATACATATGTTTGTAGTTTAGAACTTCCCGGATGCTGCCTCGTCCCATACATTACAGAGAAGTTACAGGACGATATTCATATCAGGAAGTAGCGCACTGACTGAAGATAACTCAAAATTGTCTACAATACGTCTTAATTTGGTTTAATTTCAAATATTCAGTGTGGTAATATCAGTGTGATAATATCAGGTTACATTTAGGTCATGATATTATTTTGCAGTCTATAATAGTCTATGTCAGTTCCGGCTTTTGATTCTCAGCGTTCATATAGGCTTCACACAACGTACATCGTTGTACACAAAAAAAGCACTATTTTCTTTACATAGTCTAATATTGTTGTCGGTTTTATGTGCCACCTGGTGACAGACAACGAGATATACAGATGGAAAAAATTACTATCAAAATGGTGAATAGCGCGTTAGCATGTAATTCCGTCAAAATAGCTTTAAATCCACTTTTAAAGTGATTATTTTAAAAGAGAAAATACTGGGGTCAAATTACCCACTTCTGGCACTTCTTGTTCATGAATCACATGTAAAACAAGTTGGTATATTCTGATAATCGTTAACGTACAAATTAGGAAGATAGAACCTACCGTTACAAGTTGGTATATTCTGATAATCATTAACGTACAAATTATCAAGATAGAACCTACCATTACAAGTTGGTATATTCTGATAATCGTTTATGTACAAATTATGAAGATAGAACCTACCATTACAAGTTGTCAGGAGATGTTTGTCTTCAGCATGGCGGGTCTCATAGTTTTGGAGTGCTAAGAATATAATAAGGCAAAAATACCTCACATTTAATGTATGACACAGAAGCAGCTAGATGAAGTCAGTTCAGTCAAAGTAGACAAAACTAGCAATAGAAGATAGGGGAACACCTATTAACAATGATTGCAAAATACACACACACACACAGGCACACACACCCACGCACACACACACAGTATGACAGTCTTTACATAAAACATTTGATTAAAATAATGTGTCTAGTAAACATTGTTTTCATATATTCTCACCCCAATGAAATTAGCTCTAACTGATTACTTTCAAGAATCATCTGAACAGTATATTAAGGGAGAGATATGTGGAGGTATTCAATGCGAAGTAACTACTAAATAAACCCTCATAACATGTTTAACTCTGTTAAGAAATCTTTCCAATAAACAAAATCACAACATGCTAGGCTTCACCAACATGAGAAGCACCACAAACAGGAGCTGACATACACAACGAATCACCAGGACAAACACAAAAGGACCAAGTTAAATACAAGAACTAACTAGGGGAAACTAGACACAGATGATGGGGAACACAGGTGTTACAAATAGCTAATGATTACAGAGGAGCATTATTACACAATGTACACAAAGATCAGAAGGGGAAATCAAAGGACAAGACAGGAGAAGACAGGACAAGACGGGACAAGACAGGAGAAGACGTGTCAAGACCAGACTTAAATCATTACAATTATGCAATGGATGTAAAAATAAATAACTTATTCAAAGGGTAATTTTAACAAGTGACACACAGCAGATATTAACATCAGCAGTGAATAGCTTTGTGATTGCAAACACAACGGTATATATGCTAATAGCCAGGAGATTATAACCACAGATGAAGCTGTGTGTTCAGTTTTCTGTGTGAGATATTGTTTGTTACACACAGCATACTGAGCCTTTGAGAGAAGTTACTTTGATTGAATTCCTGTGTACCAGTCCTTATCTCTAGCCTTGTTTTTCGACCACATTATTGCCTAGCCCTACTGTGACCTCCTGTATAGTTTTCCTCACTTGACTACGTATCTGTGTTACCCTTTTGTGACCTGAATAGACTCTGCTGTTCTACGGTTTGCCTCATCCCTGCCTGTACTGTATTTATTTGGATTAAACTATTGGGCGCTCTGCGCTTGGATTCAACCCCTGTGCTTAGCGTATTCATTACAGTGAAACAGTCCTTTCTAGTTCTTTATTTGTACTCAGTCAATGTCAGATGTACAATCACAATTCTGCAAAAAGTTCATACATTATGGAAAATGCAAATAAAAGAGGTGACTTGTAATTGTACTTTGACATGTATTTAAACAAAGAATATTTTGAGGAATATCAATAGTCTCACAACTCCGCCAAAGCCATTCTACTGCCATCTAGGGGCAGGCTTCGGCATTTGTCATAACCAGCTTTCTAGTGCCACCTCCCTCATCACCACATTGTCATGTCTCATCATTACACACACCTGGTGTCCATTCCCTCATTAGTACTCGTATATAGGTTCCCTGTGTTTGGTCATGTCTCATCATTACACACACCTGGTGTCCATTCCCTCATTAGTACTCGTATATAGGTTCCCTATGTTTGGTCATATCTTTGTGTGGTATTGTTGCATGTACAGTCTGTGTAGTTCGGTGTATTTTGTGTCAAACAAGTGTTTAGTTAAATTAGTCACTTTTGGAAGATATTAGTCCCTGTCAGGATCACAGTAAGGATCGAACCCAAATACAGACGAGGACATTGACAGAGAATTAACACAGTAGGGTTATTAAATCAGGGGTTGAGGTAATCGTCTGTGAATGACAGGTGAGTGGCAGTTAGGGTTGCCACCTTTAATACTGAAAAATAAGGGACGCCTGCCGCGGGGGGGGGGCTGGTTGTCCGATGACGTGCCAGTAGTGGTAAATCACAACTTAATACATGTTTTAATACAAATATTAAGATTGAATATGGGTTTGACAGTAAGACCACAAAAATAGGCATTTGGAGGAACTTGTGAGATGTGAACCATATTTTAGTAACTTATTAAATTAACAGATCCATAACTAACTAATAATGAACAGCACTTATACAGCATTTGTTCATCTTTGTTAATGTAATTTCTACATTTACTAATACTTTATTCAAATCTTGTTAATATTAGTTAATGCAATGTGAACTACCCATGAACAAACAATGAACAGCTTTATTTATATTAACTAACATTAACAAAGATTAATAAATACTGTAACAAATGTATTACTCATTGTTAGTCCATGTTAGTTAATTATACATTAACTAATGTTTAATAAAGTAACCTTATTGTAAAGTGTTATCAACCAATCATACCATAACATGATTCATTTACATTTTTAAAATTATTTCTTAACAAATAGGCAGCCTATGAAATCTAATGTAATCAATCAGAACATTATTGAGGTGATTAAAAAACTGTCATTACACTATCTGCCTCAGGAGATGATTGAGGTATGAAGAACTGGGAGACAGTGCTTTGCTTTCTTTGACTTCTGGCATTGCGGGAATGTTGCTCCCCCGATGCATGCTGTCGCACATCTGACAACCCACCGTGGGCAACAGAGAACATTCGCCGACAAATTTTGCAGTTGGCTTGATATTCATTTACGCTGACACTTTCCAGCCACGTATTTGTTTCCTCCCCATCTCTCGTCTATATTTTTGCATACGCTTTCGTTTCAGCACTGCCATCAGCAGCACAGCCTCCGCCATTCTTTCAAATAGACTCTCTGCCAAGAGACCCGCCCTCCTCTGACTCTGATTGGCCGTGACCCTGAAACAAACCAATCAATCCAACGATGGCAGCCGCGAGTATTACCCAATCAGGGGCAGAATAGGACGAGTCTTCACAGAATGCCGGTGGGATGATTTGCATTGAGAGAGGTGCATTCATTGAGACAACTCCGAAAATACGGGACAAACCCCGTCCCGTATTGATTCAAAACGGGACGCGCTATTTCATTCTCAAATACGGGACGATTCCGTATTTTAAGGGACGGGTGGCAACCCTAGTGGCAGTAGATGAATGATGGCCTTGGAATTCTCTCACTGGGATCTGGGACGATTTCCAGACAGGACAGGGCACGATGGACAGGGCACGATGGACAGGGCACGATGGACAGGGCACGATGGACAGGGCACGATGGACAGGGCACGATGGACAGGGCACGATGGACAGGGCACGATGGACAGGGCACGATGGACAGGGCACGATGGACAGGGTACATGGACAGGGCACGATGGACAGGGTACGATGGACAGGGTACATGGATAGGGTACATAGACAGGGTACGATGGACAGGGCACGATGGACAGGGTACATGGATAGGGTACATAGACAGGGTACATGGATAGGGTACGATGGACAGGGTACATGGATAGGGTACATAGACAGGGTACATGGATAGGGTACGATGGACAGGGCACGATGGACAGGGTACATGGATAGGGTACATAGACAGGGTACATGGATAGGGTACATGGACTGCAGCTCGACCGAATGAACAGAATGACGATTAATCACCACGTAGGCACTGACAGCAGGTAAAACAAAGAAGTTAGAACTAGAAACATTCAAAGTTTGGTTCAGTTATGGCATACACATATTACTTCCGGTGACAACTGAAGGTCTGATGGCTCCTTAAATGTATTTCCTAGATATGTAGACCAGATCCTGGTGTTCTGATTAGAATCTGGAGCAGGTGTGTAGGAGAACAGGACAGGAGGACATGACCTAGCACCCACCAGAGGGAGACAAACACTACCCTAAGCCATACATCAACACTGTCCAGAAGCGCTGTCGACTTTTCTGGGCTCAGTCTAATCTGTGATGGACAGTAGCATAGTGGAATTAGGGTTTTGAGGTACTACAAGTCTGTTTTGTACAAAACAGCTGGCTCCAGGCCAAAGAGGAAAAGGACCATCCAAGCTGATATCAGGGTCAGGTCCAAAAGCCAGCATCTGTCATGGTATAGGGGTGTGTCAGAGCCCAGTATGTACACATTTTGGAGCAAAATATGCTGCCATCCAGTTGGCATCTTTTCTAGGGAAGTCCCTGCATTTCCCAGCAGGACCACATTTTGCCCAGATTACAACCCCATGGTTGCATAAGCAGAGAGTGCGGGTGCTAGCATGGCCTGTCTGCAGTCCTGACCTGTCTCTGATGGAGAAAGTGTGGCACGTTATGAATAATAATAATAAATAATGCAACCAAAGCCCTGTACAGTTGTGTAGCAGAAGAAGTGCATAATGGATGAACAGGGAAACATTAAGCTTGCTAAACTTAACCCACTTTAATTAAGTGTTAGTAAAAGAAAAGGTTATCTTACACAGCTATAAACAATTGACTGTCTCTTTTTTAAGTGGGTTGCAGTCATCGCATTTGAAAGGACTGTATATAAAAAAAATGAATTTACAAAGTAAAACATAAAATAATATGTTTTCAATATAGAACAGGGTGAATAGAATTATGAAAATACTTTTTTTTTATTCTTTGCATTTTTCATACTGTCCAAATTTTTCAGATGTTTGGTTTATATTTAGTTTAGCTGTGCAGAGTTGTAAATAAAATGTATTTGTTGATCTGTTGTGTTTTTGTACTAATCATTTTGAAATATTCTCAATATTGTGTGACAAAAGTGTGATAACACATGCTTACTATCGACTTGTAGTAGTTCTCTGTGTTTGTATGATGTTATTACTCAATTAATTCAACCCTGCAAGATAGAGTTCTACCAATATTTTTTAGAGGCACTTTTTGCACTACGGACAGCCATGAGGCTTTTGGACAAGTCTAACAGCTTGCACCTCTGGACACAGGATTTTTTGCTGTTCTGCTTCATCTTTATGAAGTTTGATTGGGATCTTTATTGACACGCGTCCTACCTTGTTTAAATTTGTGTTACGTGCATCAGCCTGCTTTGTGGTGTTTTGTGTGTTTGTGTGTGTGTGTGTGTGTGTGTGTGTGTGTGTGCTAATTGGTGTTCCCACAGGTGTTCTGATCAGCCCACAGTGCAGTAATGTCCAATGCCTGCATCCACCTGTATCCACTAATCAACCTGCACCAATCAGCCAATCGGATGGGGAACACCCCTTCTTAAAAGTGGCCAACAGTTTTTTCTTTCGAGAGAGGTTGGAAAGAATAGAGAGAAAGGAGAGCTGTTTTTGAGAGATCTTTGACATACATTTTGGACACCTACACTTTGACAGACCTTTTGATGTACATTTTGACATCTACATTTTGACGGATACACATTTACACACTTTGTTTTAGACATTTTGACAGTGACATATTCTTTTTGTTTTGTTTAAGAGCTGTTCGGGCTGGCCTTTGTGGGTATGTACCTCTGTTAACAGTGTGTGTATTTGGTCGTTGATTTCGTGTATGTTACATTATTAATTTAAGTATTCTGTCTTTTGTTTAGTTGTTTGTGCCGTATATTTTTCTTCAGTTGTCCCAGGGAAAAGGGGACAGCACACTGGGAGGGTTTAGGTGAGAGGCCCTGGGGTTTACATACCACCCGTAGATAACCTCTGTCTATATATCCTAGGTAAGACCTGGGCGGACCACCCCCTGTACTTATGGTAGAGGGAGAGCTATAACCTCTGTCTATATATCCTAAGACCTGGGTGGACCACCCCCTGTACTTATTGTAGATGGAGAGCTATAACCTCTGTCTATATATCCTAAGACCTGGGTGGACCACCTCCTGTACTTATAGAGAGCTATAACCTCTGTCTATATACCCTAGGTAAGACCTGGGCGGACCACCTCCTGTACTTATTGTAGATGGAGAGCTATAACCTCTGTCTATATATCCTAGGTAAGACCTGGGCGGACCACCTCCTGTACTTATTGTAGATAGAGAGCTATAACCTCTGTCTATATATCCTAGGTAAGACCTGGGCGGACCACCCCCTGTACTTATGGTAGAGAGCTTAGTTGTTCATGTGTAGTCTAGATAGGTTAGGGGTCTTATTGATTAGTTAATTTCTTTGCTTTGGTTCCATTCAGCCCCTTTTCCCACATTACCGTATTATAGGTTAAATAAACCTGGTTTAAACGGTACTGCTTTGTGTTTGTCCCACACAACCTCATCACCTCACCAATCTTGTGGCACGCTCACGTGTGACTGCGTGTTACGGTCTCCTCTAGAGGGGAGTGCGTAACAGTTTGGATTGACAAATTGTTTCAAAGACTCAACTGAATGATTTGCTCTGTTTGTGTGCCCCATTTGCTACTTCTTGCCCTGCACACTGCTACATAATTAATTTATTTTGTCCATTTGCACAATGCATACAGTTTGTACTCCCCATTTGCCACTTGCACACATGCTTTCTGCTTGTACTGTATTCTATATGTCTGCAAGTTGTCACATTGTTTAACTGCACATCTACTCGTCCATGCCAGTTGCACATCCGCACACTGTCCTTCATTTCATTTTGTAGACTCACACATTGGGGCATTCTGCACATTGACACACTGACCTGCATTTGTTTTTATTTTTATTTATTTTTATTTGAGCACGCCTGAGCAAATGGAGTGATTCAATAATGTAAACAGGTATGACAGCAGTGCAGGTGAGAGGTCAATTGTGCAAAATGGGCGTGGCATAAGTGAGAAGAGGTTAACCATGCATGCCATTTAATATAATATGTATGATCAGTCTGACGTTTATATTATCAGTTTAGAAACACTGAACCATTGACACACTGACCTGGTACCATTTAATTTTTATTTTGACGTTTATTTATCAGTTTAGAAACACTGAACCTGTACCATTTAATATAATATGTAGATCAGTCAAAGTTTGGAACCATATTATTGATAATAGTATCAAAATGACAGACACAAGTGATTCATATAATGTAAACACACTGAACCATATTATTGATAATAGTATCAAAATGACAGACACAACTGGTACCATTTAATATAATATAATCAGTCTGACGTTTATATTATCAGTTTAGAAACACTGAACCATATTATTGATAATAGTGAGTTTAGAAACACTGTCAATTGATAATAGTATCAAAATGACAGACACAACTGGTACCATTTAATATAATAATGATCAGACGTTTATATTATCAGTTTAGAAACACTGAACCATATTATTTGATAATAGTATCAAAATGACAGACACAACTGTACCACTGGTACCATTTAATATAATATGTATGATCAGTCTGACGTTTATATTATCAGTTTAGAAACACTGAACCATATTATTGATAATAGTATCAAAATGACAGACACAACTGGTACCATTTAATATAATATGTAGTTTGATCAGTCTGAAACACTGTTTATATCAAAATGACAGACACAACTGGTACCATTTAATATAATTTATGATCAACGTTTATATTATCAGTTTAGAAACACTGAACCATATTATTGATAATAGTACTGGTCATTTAATATAATATGTAAATGACGTTTATATTATCAGTTTAGAAACACTGAACTATCAAAATGACAGTACCATTTAATATAATATGTATGATCAGTCTGACGTTTATATTATCAGTTTAGAAACACTGAACCATATTATTGATAATAGTATCAAAATGACAGACACAACTGGTACCATTTAATATAATATGTATGATCAGTCTGACGTTTATATTATCAGTTTAGAAACACTGAACCATATTATTGATAATAGTATCAAAATGACAGACACAACTGGTACCATTTAATATAATATGTATGATCAGTCTGACGTTTATATTATCAGTTTAGAAACACTGAACCATATTATTGATAATAGTATCAAAATGACAGACACAACTGGTACCATTTAATATAATATGTATGATCAGTCTGACGTTTATATTATGAGTTTAGAAACACTGAACCATATTATTGATAATAGTATCAAAATGACAGACACAACTGGTACCATTTAATATAATATATGTCATGACGTTTATATTATCAGTTTAGAAACACTGAACCAGTCTGTACCATTTAATATAATATGTATGATCAGTCTGACGTTTATATTATGAGTTTAGAAACACTGAACCATATTATTGATAATAGTATCAAAATGACAGACACAACTGGTACCATTTAATATAATATGTATGATCAGTCTGACGTTTATATTATGAGTTTAGAAACACTGAACCATATTATTGATAATAGTATCAAAATGACAACCTTTTCAAACTACCCATTTAGTGACCAATATTATGGACTTTATCATACATTTATTAAAGATGCAATAGTGTTTGTATTTTCTCACCTGCTTTCAGATAGGTCTTGGTTAAAGCAACTGCAGTAAAGATAAGGACAGATACAGGGTTGTAATGTCAATCGTTTGTTTCACACCATCAAGCAATCCTGAATTGTAATCGACAAGGCTATCAATTTGCATCACTCACGAAGGCATCCCAATGTGATACCCAGGGCCAGGAGTAGGACACAGATACACACCAGGATCACCAGTGAAACCCTCCTTTCCTCTGGAATCATACTCTTTGTCTTCACTGGTGAAGAGGTGCCTTCAGGGCAAGTGTTTCTTTCTGGAAAAATGATAGGGGTGACAGTTTAAATAAGGGGGTCACAACTAGCTAAAATTCATAAAAAGGTGTGTTCTATATATAAAGTATTTTAGAAATGATTTACACTAAATGGTATTTGTTTATTTTTAAAACTAAGACACCTAGTTTGATGCCTTTGCCCATTACAAAGACACTTAAGTTGGCGTTGTTGTAATGGAGCTAAGTTGTGGACCCAATTAAAATACACACGGTTTGTACACACATATTAATGTTTATGTATCAACTGTTATGAATAGCCTGTCGTACAATCTGACACATAAATCAGTTAGAATATATAACTGGATTGATTACATTGAAAAATCCAGGCAGCATTTGGAAACTGTTGCTGCTGCTAGAGTTTCAAGTCTACCCACACAAATGGCATTTCAAAACGTTCATCTATTTGTGCTGTCACTCAAAATGTCCAAATATAAGCTGTGACATAAATGGTTATTAAGTTATGTCCTTTTGTTTCCAACTTGTGCCTCCCCGTAGACAGCAACAGTTCTTGGTTCTTAGGATCCTCATGATGTAATTGTTTAAACCCTGCGAGTAATACTTTTGTTAGTATAGCTAAAAGTAAAACAAACGTGCCTGAATCTATTCAACTGACACAGGCATGGTTGCCAGGCAACAGCCACAAACACTAGCTGCTGCTGTATGTTAAATGTGTCGCTGGGCAGTTTACACTCAAACCATCTAATGCTAGCATACCAGTTAGCACCTACTGTATGTTTAGGCTCTCACTCAAACAACTAACGTTAGCATGTTAGCACGTTAGCACGCTAGCTAGCTACTCTCGAATGTGTAGGCACACCCTCAAACAACAAAGGTTAGCGTGTTAGCGTGCTAGCTACTTCTGTTTGTGTATGCTTACATTCAGACAACTAACGTTAGCATGTTCACGCGCTAGCCAGCGAGTTACTCTTGTATGTGTAGGCCATACCTGCCAAATTTTCTTTCAAAATCCGGGAGATTTTGAGGGGGGGGTGGATTTTTTTACATTGCAATATCAATGGGGGGGGGGTAAATGTTATTTACGTTGCCATATCAGTGATAACAAAACTTAATTTGTTAATATTGTAGCGACCCTGGTGGTGTCGCTACTCGCCCCTCCAAATGGGATATCCCTATATGGAGCAGTAGGTTGTGTGCTTGGCTGCGGAGCAGTAGGTCAGTGGTCCGATTCTCCCGCCCGGATGCTACTATATTGTTTATTTGTGTAAAAGAAACACTGCACCAGCCACTTATATTTTTACCTGCCACTTTTTCCTGAATTCATATTTGTGCACTAGCATATTTTTAATTGCTTCAAATCTGTCTGTCCTTTCATTATGAAAGATTAAATCGGCAGTGTGCCCTTATTGTGTGCCTCTTCTGCGCGAAGGTGTCACTGTGTTTTAATGTGCTGGGATATGTCATTTAATGTGCTGGGATGTCATTTAATGTGCTGGGATATGTCATTTAATGTGCTGGGATATGTCATTGAATGTGCTGGGATATGTCATTTAATGTGCTGGGATATGTCATTTAATGTGCTGGGATATGTCATTTAATGTGCTGGGATATGTCATTTTATGTGTTTGGATATGTCATTTTATGTGCTGGGATATGTCATTTAATGTGCTGGGATATGTCATTGAATGTGCTGGGATATGTCATTGAATGTGCTGGGATATGTCATTGAATGTGCTGGGATATGTCATTTTTGCCAATGTGCACTATATTGAAATCAATGCGACAAACCTTACAAAAAGCTTGGAGGTTGTCGATTTGACTCCGTATGACGCATGTAAATTGTAAATCTGTTTGGTTCTTTATCACCCCCACCTGTTCTCTATTATCACACATCTGTTTGGTTCTTTATCACCCCCACCTGTTCTCTATTATCACACACATCTGTTTGGTTCTTTATCACCCCCACCTGTTCTCTATTATCACACACATCTGTTTGGTTCTTTATCACCCCCACCTGTTCTCTATTATCACACACATCTGTTTGGTTCTTTATCACCCCCACCTGTTCTCTATTATCACACACATCTGTTTGGTTCTTTATCACCCCCACCTGTTCTCTATTATCACACACATCTGTTTGGTTCTTTATCACCCCCACCTGTTCTCTATTATCACACACATCTGTTTGGGGGTCAGGCTTCGGCGTTCATCTTCTCCAGGCTTCTAGCTGCCAGGGTTCACTCCCCCCTTCACATTATTTTCCGGTCTTGTCATCACACACACCTGGTGCCCATTCCCTCATTAGTAGAGTATTGTTATGGAATTTTATGATCACTCAAGAAGTTTATTAACATGTAAGTCCTATAGATGTTGGTTAGGCCAAAAGGCACGGAGGAAAGAATGTTTAGGATGAACCTTCTGTTCCACTGGAATTAAGTTTTATGATAGGAGACACATGGGTAATGCTTTTATGACTTTGAGAAAGGAACCTGGGGAGGAAATAGATGTCACTAAGTAACTTTGCGGTGCCGGCTTGGCTGTTAGGAATTGTATGGGCATTTGTCTGTTTAGAACAACAAAGATAGCTGACCTCCTCCTTAAGTTCATGAGGCAATGACCTGGTGGTTATCTGATGAACACATGTGGTCTCCACTCATTCTGCTTGAGGCACAGGGGTCAGGTTTTGACATCCCCCTTGTGCAAATCAAACTGTCCTGCCTACTTCTGAGGATACATCTGTTCTCCATCAATACTGTGTGTCAAGTATGTGCGTTACTGATTCTCTATAAATACTGTGTGAACTTCTGTCTCATCAGGTCAGTCTGATCCAGCACAGGTTATTGTCCTGTTGTCTGATGAAGACTTTCCTCAACCCTATTCTTTAAGCTTGCTATAGGGATTGATCTGGTCAATGCAAAAGCTTAAACCTGTATTTGAGAAATGGTTTCTTACTTGCAATTAAACCTGTTAAAAGTGTCAAACTGTAACATACTCTTGTGCGTCTTACTTTAAGTTCAAATTCAGCGATTAAAGTCTAAATTTCCACGACAGTATATCGATCCCCTGTGTTTGGTCATGTCCTTGTTTGGTATTGTTTTATGTAACGTGTCCTAATATTTGTTCTTGTTGGCCGTACTTCTAGTTTGGAGACGTGCTCATGTTTCATATGCTCTCTGACTATGGAGCTGAAAGCAGAGCTGAAGTCCACAAACAGGATTTGGGCATCGGTTCCAGGGGAGTCCAGATGCTGGAGAATAGAGAGCCATGTTGATCGTGTCGTCCACAGACCTGTTGG
>CM055735.1:1625525-1655219 GCA_029465975.1 Dallia pectoralis | reverse complement strand
AGTATCACTGTTTTTTTTCTTTTCTCTAATTATCGTTCTTAGTTTCTTGATTTACATGTTGAGTTGCTGTGTTGATCTTTAGAAAGGCTTTTTTACACAATAGTTTTTAAGGGTAAAAAGTTACACAACAGACTATTCTGTTGGGTGAAGGATTTTGGTTGGTGATTTTTTTATGACATTTTCGATATGGTAACTACTCAAAACATGATTTTTTACACAAGGTAAAGTAAAATATTTCCCTTAAACTAACAATTCATCTTTGAATTTTACCTCCCGAAGGAATGATTTAAAATGTGGTTCCACATTCTGCTATATCAATGTCACACACATCTGTTTGGTTGTTTATCACTCCCACCTGTTATCCCTCATCACTATTTTAGTTGCAGTTTCTTTATTGTATCCTGTCAGCTATTGTCTAGGTTACATCCAGGTATAACGCCTGGTCTTGTAATTTACTTTCTGTTTGGGTTGATCCAAGTTATTTTATTAAACATCCTGCATTTGTGTCCTGCCTCCATATCTACTGTGTTACAATAAACACTATTTTATTTAAAGTATATTGAAGTAAGTTACATTACGGAACTGTCCAACAAGCAAATCCTTTCAGTAACTGTAATTGTAACAAAACAAAGGTACAATATCGACTTTAATCATAATTAAACATCTGGGACAATTATAGTGTTTCAATTTAAAGTTGTGTCATTGCAGTTTGCATTTTAAGTGCCAGTCTTCTGTTCATGTAAGCAACTCCAACTTTTGAGTTCTTAATCTTTGCAACAGAGCTTTCTATGCTCATATTTGTTGAATGGGGAATTGAATAAATACTTTTTCCCATCTGTCCTGCCCAAACTGGTAGCCCCATTTACTGTCACCTTACCAGAGTGTTATAACATATTAAACAGAACAAAAAGGCTTTGTACATTTGTGATACAGTTTAATTATAGAATTGGTCTGGTTTGAAATATGTCTGCAAGTGTAACAGGAAGTGGTACAGGCAGTACATGACAAATGTACACTAAGAAGTCCTGACATCTCTGGTGGTTTCAGAAGAATGCAGGAGGAACCTCTGCACAACACAAGCCACTCTAGATGTTTCTAAATTCATTGTTTTACAAGTCTTATTTTATTCTGGATATCTATACCTTGTAAATTGTGGAACATGTGTCTATGGAGATTTTTTCAGAACAGTGAATCACAACAATGCTTGCAAAGTATGTCACACATGGGTAGATGAACACAAGTGCAGGGTGAACCGCGGATAATTTATTGAATAAAAATGTAACTATAACTGAAAAAAAACACAAGAGAAGACATAAGCAAACGTAATGTTGGTAAAAACCACACAAAGACAGAACACACACTGGGATTGAATGGACTTAAATAGGTGAGGGGTGGTGATTAGGAAGACAGGTGTGGTGATTAGGAAGACAGGTGTGGTGATTAGGAAGACAGGTGTGGTGATTAGGAAGACAGGTGTGGTGATTAGGAAGACAGGTGTGGTGATTAGGAAGACAGGTGTGGTGATTAGGAAGACAGGTGTGGTGATTAGGAAGACAGGTGTGGTGATTAGGAAGACAGGTGATGTAATAATGTATACTGGTGATGTAATACTGTATACTGGTAATGTAATACTGTATACTTGTAATTTAATACTGTATACGTGTAATGTAATACTGTATACTTGTAATGTAATATACTTGTAATGTAATACTGTATACTGGTGATGTAATACTGTATACTGGTAATGTAATACTGTATACTTGTAATTTAATACTGTATACTTGTAATGTAATACTGTATACTTGTAATGTAATATACTTGTAATGTAATACTCAATTTAAAAAGTACTCAAGTACCAAAAGTAATAAGTAAGATGCAACAATATTTCATTCGTTAGTTTGAGTTTAATAATCTAAATTGTTTTCAGAACTCTCCTTTTCTCATTTCAGATGGAATAGAACAAAATGGCTCAAAATGGCCAGAGAAACTACATTCTCTTGTCCCTCATCTCTCCTATCTATGTCTCCCTCATCTCTTCTACCTTTGTCTCCCTCATCTCTTCTACCTTTGTCTCCCTCATCTCTTCTACCTTTGTCTCCCTCATCTCTTCTATCTATGTCTCCCTCATCTCTTCTATCTATGTCTCCCTCATCTCTTCTACCTATGTCTCCCTCATCTCTTCTATCTTTGTCTCCCTCATCTCTTCTACCTTTGTCTCCCTCATCTCTTCTACCTATGTCTCCCTCATCTCTTCTACATTTGTCTCCCTCATCTCTTCTACCTATGTCTCCCTCATCTCTTCTACCTTTGTCTCCCTCATCTCTTCTACCTTTGTCTCCCTCATCTCTTCTACCTTTGTCTCCCTCATCTCTCCTACCTTTGTCTCCCTCATCTCTTCTACCTTGATCTCCCTCATCTCTTCTACCTTTGTCTCCCTCATCTCTTCTACCTTTGTCTCCCTCATCTCTTCTACCTTTGTCTCCCTCATCTCTTCTACCTTTGTCTCCCTCATCTCTCCTACCTTTGTCTCCCTCATCTCTCCTACCTTTGTCTCCCTCATCTCTTCTACCTTTCTCTCCCTCATCTCTTCTACCTTTGTCTCCCTCATCTCTCCTACCTTTGTCTCCCTCATCTCTTGTCTCCCTCATCTCTTCTACCTTTGTCTCCCCACCTTTGTCTCCCTCATCTCTTCTACCTTTGTCTCCCTCATCTCTCCTACATTTGTCTCCCTCATCTCTTCTACCTTTGTCTCCCTCATCTCTCCTACATTTGTCTCCCTCATCTCTTCTACCTTTGTCTCCCTCATCTCTCCTATCTATGTCTCCCTCATCTCTTCTACCTTTGTCTCCCTCATCTCTTCTACCTTTGTCTCCCTCATCTCTTCTACCTTTGTCTCCCTCATCTCTTCTACCTTTGTCTCCCTCATCTCTTCTACATTTGTCTCCCTCATCTCTTCTACCTATGTCTCCCTCATCTCTTCTACCTATGTCTCCCTCATCTCTTCTACCTTTGTCTCCCTCATCTCTCCTACATTTGTCTCCCTCATCTCTTCTACCTTTGTCTCCCTCATCTCTCCTACCTTTGTCTCCCTCATCTCTCCTACATTTGTCTCCCTCATCTCTTCTACCTTTGTCTCCCTCATCTCTCCTACCTTTGTCTCCCTCATCTCTCCTACATTTGTCTCCCTCATCTCTTCTACCTTTGTCTCCCTCATCTCTCCTACCTTTGTCTCCCTCATCTCTCCTACATTTGTCTCCCTCATCTCTTCTACCTTTGTCTCCCTCATCTCTTCTACCTTTGTCTCCCTCATCTCTTCTACATTTGTCTCCCTCATCTCTTCTACATTTGTCTCCCTCATCTCTTCTACCTATGTCTCCCTCATCTCTCCTACCTTTCTCTCCCTCATCTCTTCTACCTTTGTCTCCCTCATCTCTTCTACCTTTGTCTCCCTCATCTCTTCTACCTTTGTCTCCCTCATCTCTTCTATCTATGTCTCCCTCATCTCTTCTATCTATGTCTCCCTCATCTCTTCTACCTATGTCTCCCTCATCTCTTCTATCTTTGTCTCCCTCATCTCTTCTACCTTTGTCTCCCTCATCTCTTCTACCTTTGTCTCCCTCATCTCTTCTACATTTGTCTCCCTCATCTCTTCTACCTATGTCTCCCTCATCTCTTCTACCTATGTCTCCCTCATCTCTTCTACCTATGTCTCCCTCATCTCTTCTACCTTTGTCTCCCTCATCTCTTCTACCTTTGTCTCCCTCATCTCTTCTACCTAGGTCTCCCTCATCTCTTCTACCTATGTCTCCCTCATCTCTTCTACCTATGTCTCCCTCATCTCTTCTACCTTTGTCTCCCTCATCTCTCCTACATTTGTCTCCCTCATCTCTTCTACCTTTGTCTCCCTCATCTCTCCTACCTTTGTCTCCCTCATCTCTCCTACATTTGTCTCCCTCATCTCTTCTACCTTTGTCTCCCTCATCTCTCCTACCTTTGTCTCCCTCATCTCTTCTACCTATGTCTCCCTCATCTCTTCTACCTTTGTCTCCCTCATCTCTCCTACCTTTGTCTCCCTCATCTCTTCTACCTATGTCTCCCTCATCTCTTCTACCTTTGTCTCCCTCATCTCTTCTACCTTTGTCTCCCTCATCTCTCATCTATCTCTCCTACATTTGTCTCCCTCATCTCTTCTACCTTTGTCTCCCTCATCTCTCCTACCTTTGTCTCCCTCATCTCTCCTACATTTGTCTCCCTCATCTCTTCTACCTTTGTCTCCCTCATCTCTCCTACCTTTGTCTCCCTCATCTCTTCTACCTTTGTCTCCCTCATCTCTTCTACATTTGTCTCCCTCATCTCTTCTACCTATGTCTCCCTCATCTCTTCTACATTTGTCTCCCTCATCTCTTCTACCTATGTCTCCCTCATCTCTCCTACCTTTGTCTCCCTCATCTCTTCTACCTTTGTCTCCCTCATCTCTCCTACATTTGTCTCCCTCATCTCTCCTACCTTTGTCTCCCTCATCTCTTCTACCTTTGTCTCCCTCATCTCTTCTACCTTTGTCTCCCTCATCTCTTCTACCTATGTCTCCCTCATCTCTTCTACCTATGTCTCCCTCATCTCTTCTACCTATGTCTCCCTCATCTCTTCTACCTATGTCTCCCTCATCTCTTCTACCTTTGTCTCCCTCATCTCTTCTACCTATGTCTCCCTCATCTCTTCTACCTTTGTCTCCCTCATCTCTTCTACCTTTGTCTCCCTCATCTCTTCTATCTTTGTCTCCCTCATCTCTTCTACATTTGTCTCCCTCATCTCTTCTACCTATGTCTCCCTCATCTCTTCTATCTTTGTCTCCCTCATCTCTTCTACCTTTGTCTCCCTCATCTCTTCTACATTTGTCTCCCTCATCTCTTCTACCTTTGTCTCCCTCATCTCTTCTACCTATGTCTCCCTCATCTCTTCTACCTATGTCTCCCTCATCTCTTCTACCTATGTCTCCCTCATCTATTCTACCTTTGTCTCCCTCATCTCTTCTACCTTTGTCTCCCTCATCTCTTCTACCTATGTCTCCCTCATCTCTTCTACCTATGTCTCCCTCATCTCTTCTACCTTTGTCTCCCTCATCTCTTCTACCTATGTCTCCCTCATCTCTTCTACATTTGTCTCCCTCATCTCTCCTACCTTTGTCTCCCTCATCTCTTCTACCTTTGTCTCCCTCATCTCTTCTACCTTTGTCTCCCTCATCTCTTCTATCTATGTCTCCCTCATCTCTCCTACCTATGTCTCCCTCATCTCTTCTATCTTTGTCTCCCTCATCTCTTCTACCTTTGTCTCCCTCATCTCTTCTACATTTGTCTCCCTCATCTCTTCTACCTTTGTCTCCCTCATCTCTTCTACCTTTGTCTCCCTCATCTCTTCTACATTTGTCTCCCTCATCTCTTCTACCTATGTCTCCCTCATCTCTTCTACCTATGTCTCCCTCATCTCTTCTACCTATGTCTCCCTCATCTCTTCTACCTTTGTCTCCCTCATCTCTCCTACATTTGTCTCCCTCATCTCTTCTACCTTTGTCTCCCTCATCTCTCCTACCTTTGTCTCCCTCATCTCTCCTACATTTGTCTCCCTCATCTCTTCTACCTTTGTCTCCCTCATCTCTCCTACCTTTGTCTCCCTCATCTCTTCTACCTATGTCTCCCTCATCTCTTCTACCTTTGTCTCCCTCATCTCTTCTACATTTGTCTCCCTCATCTCTTCTACCTATGTCTCCCTCATCTCTTCTACCTATGTCTCCCTCATCTCTTCTACCTATGTCTCCCTCATCTCTCCTACCTTTGTCTCCCTCATCTCTCCTACATTTGTCTCCCTCATCTCTTCTACCTTTGTCTCCCTCATCTCTCCTACCTTTGTCTCCCTCATCTCTCCTACCTTTGTCTCCCTCATCTCTTCTACCTTTGTCTCCCTCATCTCTCCTACCTTTGTCTCCCTCATCTCTTCTACCTTTGTCTCCCTCATCTCTTCTACATTTGTCTCCCTCATCTCTTCTACCTATGTCTCCCTCATCTCTTCTACATTTGTCTCCCTCATCTCTTCTACCTATGTCTCCCTCATCTCTCCTACCTTTGTCTCCCTCATCTCTTCTACCTTTGTCTCCCTCATCTCTCCTACATTTGTCTCCCTCATCTCTCCTACCTTTGTCTCCCTCATCTCTTCTACCTTTGTCTCCCTCATCTCTTCTACCTTTGTCTCCCTCATCTCTCCTACCTATCTCTCCCTCATCTCTTCTACCTTTGTCTCCCTCATCTCTTCTACCTTTGTCTCCCTCATCTCTCCTACCTTTGTCTCCCTCATCTCTCCTACCTTTGTCTTCCTCATCTCTTCTACATTTCTCTCCCTCATCTCTTCTACATTTGTCTCCCTCATCTCTTCTACCTTTGTCTCCCTCATCTCTTCTACATTTCTCTCCCTCATCTCTTCTACCTTTGTCTCCCTCATCTCTCCTACCTATGTCTCCCTCATCACGTGCTCCTCCACAATCTCCACTTCTCCAAACCTCTCCTATCTCTACTCCTTTAGACCTGCATCTCTGTTTTCCTCTCACACCCAATAGGGACCCTAAGGCTAAACAAATAATAACTAAACAGAACCCAAAGGTAGTCCAAAGGTAGTCCATGCTGCACGCTGCTATTTCATTGGTGCTGTGCAGGAAAAAAGAGTCCACAAAATATGTCAAAAGTAAAGTCTATTTTGTATTAAAATGCAATTGATTTCATAAATAATTGACTGCTATTTGTTAAAAGTAACAGAGGTGTTTGTGAACTGTAGTGGAGTAAAAGTATGCATTTTCTTTCTTAAATGTAGTACAATAAAAGTAAAAGTTGGCAGAAAAATGTATACTCAAGTAAAGTACAGATACCCCAAAAAAGTACTTTAGTAAAGTAAAAAATACTTTGTTACTTTACACCTTTAGTAATACTGTATACTTGTAATGTAATACTGTATTCTTGTAATATAATACTGCATACTTGTAATGTAATAATGTATATTTGTAATGTAATACTGTATACTTGTAATATAATACTGTATACTTGTAATGTAATACTGTATACTTGTAATGTAATGCTGTATACTTGTAATGTATACTTGTAATGTAATACTGTATACTTGTAATGTAATACTGTATACTTGTAATGTAATACTGTATACTTGTAATGTAATACTGTATACTTGTAATGCATTTGTAATGCTTTATATTACAGTAGTTCACATTGCAAAATAGCCTTGTCTTTTTCTTTTCTCTATTGCAATGACATGGTACTGTCATTTGTAAAAAGGCCAAGAGTAAAAGTTTAAATGTGAATCCTGTCCAATCTCTTTAATAATTATCCCACATCTAGTAATATTTAAGCCAGAAGGCAAAGCTCTCAATCTTCCGGTAATCTTCTGGTTCCTACCCTCACCTATGGCCATGAAGGCTGGGCAATGACCAAAAGATCAAGATTGTGTGTACAAGCACCCAAAACGGGTAAACTCAGGAAGGTGGCTGGTCTCTCCCTTAGAGATGGGGTGAGAAGCTCAGTCATCTGTGTAAAACTACAGTACTGTTATGCTATCAATCAATTGTTTTCTAACAGTAATACTACAGTCTTTATTAAACCTTTGTAAGTCCTGTTATGCCATCAATCAATTGTTTTCTAACAGTAATACTACAGTCATTAAACCAATGTAAGTACTATTATGTCATCAATCAATTGTTTTCTAACAGTAATACTACAGTCATTAAACCAATGTAAGTACTATTATGTCATCAATCAATTGTTTTCTAACAGTAATACTACAGTCATTAAACCAATGTAAGTACTATTATGTCATCAATCAATTGTTTTCTAACAGTAATACTACAGTCATTAAACCAATGTAAGTACTATTATGTCATCAATCAATTGTTTTCTAACAGTAATACTACAGTCATTAAACCAATGTAAGTACTATTATGTCATCAATCAATCGTTTTCTAACAGTAATACTACAGTCATTAAACCAATGTAAGTACTGTTATGTCATCAATCAATTGTTTTCTAACAGTAATACTACAGTCATTAAACCAATGTAAGTACTATTATGTCATCAATCAATTGTTTTCTAACAGTAATACTACAGTCATTAAACCAATGTAAGTACTATTATGTCATCAATCAATTGTTTTCTAACAGTAATACTACAGTCATTAAACCAATGTAAGTACTATTATGTCATCAATCAATTGTTTTCTAACAGTAATACTACAGTCATTAAACCAATGTAAGTACTATTATGCCATCCATCAATTGTTTTCTAACAGTAATACTACAGTCATTAAACCAATGTAAGTACTATTATGTCATCAATCAATTGTTTTCTAACAGTAATACTACAGTCATTAAACCAATGTAAGTACTATTATGTCATCAATCAATTGTTTTCTAACAGTAATACTACAGTCATTAAACCAATGTAAGTACTATTATGTCATCAATCAATTGTTTTCTAACAGTAATACTACAGTCATTAAACCAATGTAAGTACTATTATGCCATCCATCAATTGTTTTCTAACAGTACTCCTACAGTCTTAAACCAATTTAAGTACTGTTGTGCTATCAATTGTTTTCTAACAGTAATACTACAGTCATTAAACCAATGTAAGTACTATTATGTCATCAATCAATTGTTTTCTAACAGTACTACTACAGTCTTAAACCAATGTAAGTACTGTTATGTCATCAATCAATTGTTTTCTAACAGTAATACTACAGTCAGTAAACCAATGTAAGTACTGTTATGTCATCCATCAATTGTTTTCTAACAGTAATACTACAGTCAGTAAACCAATGTAAGTACTATTATGTCATCAATCAATTGTTTTCTAACAGTAATACTACAGTCAGTAAACCAATGTAAGTACTATTATGTCATCAATCAATTGTTTTCTAACAGTAATACTACAGTCATTAAACCAATGTAAGTACTGTTATGTCATCCATCAATTGTTTTCTAACAGTAATACTACAGTCATTAAACCAATGTAAGTACTGTTATGTCATCAATCAATTGTTTTCTAACAGTAATACTACAGTCATTAAACCAATGTAAGTACTGTTATGTCATCAATCAATTGTTTTCTAACAGTAATACTACAGTCATTAAACCAATGTAAGTACTATTATGCCATCCATCAATTGTTTTCTAACAGTAATACTACAGTCAGTAAACCAATTTAAGTACTGTTATGTCATCAATCAATTGTTTTCTAACAGTAATACTACAGTCATTAAACCAATGTAAGTACTATTATGTCATCAATCAATTGTTTTCTAACAGTAATACTACAGTCAGTAAACCAATGTAAGTACTGTTATGTCATCAATCAATTGTTTTCTAACAGTAATACTACAGTCATTAAACCAATGTAAGTACTGTTATGTCATCAATCAATTGTTTTCTAACAGTAATACTACAGTCAGTAAACCAATGTAAGTACTATTATGTCATCAATCAATTGTTTTCTAACAGTAATACTACAGTCATTAAACCAATGTAAGTACTATTATGTCATCAATCAATTGTTTTCTAACAGTAATACTACAGTCAGTAAACCAATGTAAGTACTGTTATGTCATCAATCAATTGTTTTCTAACAGTAATACTACAGTCATTAAACCAATGTAAGTACTGTTATGCTATCAATCAATTGTTTTCTAACAGTAATACTACAGTCAGTAAACCAATGTAAGTACTGTTATGCTATCAATCAATTGTTTTCTAACAGTAATACTACAGTCATTAAACCAATGTAAGTACTGTTATGCTATCAATCAATTGTTTTCTAACAGTAATACTACAGTCATTAAACCAATGTAAGTACTGTTATGCTATCAATCAATTGTTTTCTAACAGTAATACTACAGTCATTAAACCAATGTAAGTACTGTTATGTCATCAATCAATTGTTTTCTAACAGTAATACTACAGTCATTAAACCAATGTAAGTACTGTTATGCTATCAATCAATTGTTTTCTAACAGTAATACTACAGTCATTAAACCAATGTAAGTACTGTTATGCTATCAATCAATTGTTTTCTAACAGTAATACTACAGTCATTAAACCAATGTAAGTACTGTTATGCTATCAATCAATTGTTTTCTAACAGTAATACTACAGTCATTAAACCAATGTAAGTACTGTTATGTCATCAATCAATTGTTTTCTAACAGTAATACTACAGTCATTAAACCAATGTAAGTACTGTTATGTCATCAATCAATTGTTTTCTAACAGTAATACTACAGTCAGTAAACCAATGTAAGTACTATTATGTCATCAATCAATTGTTTTCTAACAGTAATACTACAGTCATTAAACCAATGTAAGTACTATTATGTCATCAATCAATTGTTTTCTAACAGTAATACTACAGTCAGTAAACCAATGTAAGTACTGTTATGTCATCAATCAATTGTTTTCTAACAGTAATACTACAGTCATTAAACCAATGTAAGTACTGTTATGCTATCAATCAATTGTTTTCTAACAGTAATACTACAGTCATTAAACCAATGTAAGTACTGTTATGCTATCAATCAATTGTTTTCTAACAGTAATACTACAGTCATTAAACCAATGTAAGTACTGTTATGTCATCAATCAATTGTTTTCTAACAGTAATACTACAGTCATTAAACCAATGTAAGTACTGTTATGTCATCAATCAATTGTTTTCTAACAGTAATACTACAGTCATTAAACCAATGTAAGTACTGTTATGTCATCAATCAATTGTTTTCTAACAGTAATACTACAGTCATTAAACCAATGTAAGTACTGTTATGTCATCAATCAATTGTTTTCTAACAGTAATACTACAGTCATTAAACCAATGTAAGTACTGTTATGCTATCAATCAATTGTTTTCTAACAGTAATACTACAGTCATTAAACCAATGTAAGTACTGTTATGCTATCAATCAATCGTTTTCTAACAGTAATACTACAGTCATTAAACCAATGTAAGTACTATTATGTCATCAATCAATCGTTTTCTAACAGTAATACTACAGTCATTAAACCAATGTAAGTACTGTTATGCTATCAATCAATTGTTTTCTAACAGTAATACTACAGTCATTAAACCAATGTAAGTACTGTTATGTCATCAATCAATTGTTTTCTAACAGTAATACTACAGTCAGTAAACCAATGTAAGTACTGTTATGTCATCAATCAATTGTTTTCTAACAGTAATACTACAGTCATTAAACCAATGTAAGTACTGTTATGTCATCAATCAATTGTTTTCTAACAGTAATACTACAGTCAGTAAACCAATGTAAGTACTGTTATGTCATCCATCAATTGTTTTCTACTTACCTTTATTACCAACGTATCCTTTTGCCTCTTGCTTTTGAGTGTGATTGAATCCTACAGTGGAGTAAATGACTTCCCCAGACATCACCACATCAAGTCCGTAGAGTCAATATCAGATAATAATGTTTGTCTGTAACAATCAACATTCTAATTTACATTAAAACAGTAATATTTTACACAGGATGCTATGCAAACTATGATGTTATGCAAACTACAAGCGCTTCCTTACACACCCCTGGAGAATAAGAGTGCTTTGGTCCATAGCAGAAGACTTATTCAGTTCCCTTTTTCCCCTGGTCGTCATTTGAAATGCATTATGGCTTTATGAACAAACAATAGTTGAAGCACCTTAGGTGGCAATTACAACCTCTTGGTGTTTTTAGATAAGACGATAAATAAATAGTACCCCTGTTGCAACCATTGTCACTCATAACACTGGCATCAATACACACTCATAAAGCATACATTATCACTCATAACACTGGCATCAATACCCACTCATAAAGCATACATTATCACTCATAACACTGGCATCAATACCCACTCATAAAGCATACATTATCACTCATAACACTGGCATCAATACCCACTCATAAAGCATACATTATCACTCATAACACTGGCATCAATACCCACTCATAAAGTACGCCTCGGGATTCCCCAGTCAGAGCGGGCTAATGTTGCCCGGGAAAGGGAAGTTTGGGGTCCCCTGCTAGAGCTGCTACCCCCGCGACCCGACCCCAGAAAAGCGGTTGAAGATGAGAGGTGAGAGATGAGAGGTAACTTAACCTCAGAGTCAGTTACTATGGTAACTGTGTCTGTGAACCTAACCTGGTCGGGAGCAGTTTTTCTTCAATAAACCTGGAGTTTCTCTCAGTCTCCTCCCTCTGACACAGCGCTCTTTCATTTCATTTTTAATTAATTCAGTCTGTATCAGGCGCATTTTAGCGCAGTGTTGTCATCTGCATGAATAAAATAGGATTGTTTTATTAACTTACTTAGGTGACGTTATAGATTAAAGTTTTTTTTCTCGAACATGACATGTCCTTTTGTTACACGATCCTGCAGATGAAGAAACTGTATTACTTCACAGGGAGTTAAACATACGTCGGGAGATGATATTGAGGAAACCCGACTAGATGTATTTAAATTTCCAGATAACTTCCTCTGAGCGGTAGTTTTTCTTTACAGTCTATCAGAAGTAGCTACATAACCTATCCTCATATCACTAATGTAACCCATCGTGGACATGCTCTTACATCCGAGCAGATTATTTGTCAGTTTTAGGGCAGTATTAGTAGGCTACAGCCACTGTATGCAGAGCCGTTATATTAAACGTGTTTGTAGTGTTCCCTGGACACAAACCAGTGAGAGACATTAAAGAGGAGGTCCACAGGATTGCAGGTGAATAATGCAAAACCCTTTACAATGAATAGTTATTAATTATAATTCGGTTAATGACATGGTGCTGCAAGATCAGACTGGTATAAATTATTTGAATTTATTTTAGGATTTCCTAATGCGATTGGCTGCATTGATGGCACACAAATGTGTTTTTCACCCGCAGGATTGCACCTAAATGAAATAGATTATAGCGTCAATAACATTCTACCAGTTTTTACCAGTAATAACACTTGTGATAAAATATGAGCATCGGTGTGTATTTCAGGCATGTGTATAGTTCTAAGAGTGTCAAAAAATAATTTCCCAACTGGGAATTAATAGAAAGTATAAATTGAAATTTTGGTCATTAGGAGAGCATTTTAATTCACTGTGTTTGGTCTTGTCTTTGTGTGGATTTGATTAGTTATGTTACTCGTGGCATTTTTGTGAGCTGTCTGAGTCATATACATTTCTATTCATTTCTGATCATCTGCGCTACGTCACATTGTTTCATTCTTTTGTCCAACTAATAACAGCTGTGAGTGTTTTGTGGAAAGTCTCCTGACCAAGAGAGTGGCGACATTACAGTTTTTGCCCATTGCTTAAACACTAAAAACGAATACTTAGACCAAAGCCTCAATACCTAAACTAGTAGTAGCATACCTCAATCTAGTAGCTGACCACCATTAAAATGCTGGTGGAAATATCACCTTGTGTGCTACAATTATAGTCCATGGACTCCTGCATCACCATGCCACTATAGGTCCCTACAATTCAGGACAGATCATTACATTTATAGATGCACTACATGCAGCAGAAGCAACTCAGGTTTGTTGTCATAATAATGGAATAAAGTTAGTTTCCAGCGGGTTGTTCTGGTCCGAGATTGGTTCAACAACCATAAACATTTCACACTTTCCTACCTGCCCCCGTACAGCCCCTTTATATATGCAAAAAATTGATACAGACAGACAAAAGATTGATACACACAGACAAAAGATTGATTCATAAAGACAAAAGATTGATACACACAGACAGAAGATTGATACATACAGACAAAATATTGATACACACAGACAAAAGATTGATACACACAGACAGAAGATTGATACACACAGACAAAAGATTGATACACACAGACAGAAGATTGATACATACAGACAACAGATTGATACACACAGACAGAAGATTGATACATACAGACAAAAGATTGATACATAAAGACAAAAGATTGATACATACAGACAAAATATTGATACATACAGACAAAAGATTGATACATACAGACAAAAGATTGATACATACAGACAAAAGATTGATACATACAGACAAAAGATTGATACATACAGACAAAAGATTGATACATACAGACAAAAGATTGATACACACAGACAGAAGATTGATACATACAGACAAAAGATTGATACATACAGACAAAAGATTGATACATACAGACAAAAGATTGATACATACAGACAAAAGATTGATACATACAGACAAAAGATTGATACACACAGACAAAAGATTGATACATACAGACAAAAGATTGATACATACAGACAAAAGATTGATACATACAGACAAAAGATTGATACATACAGACAAAAGATTGATACATACAGACAAAAGATTGATACATACAGACAAAAGATTGATACATAGAGACAAAAGATTGATACATACAGACAAAAGATTGATACATACAGACAAAAGATTAATGGACTACTTGCACTGAGCCTGTTGACGCACTTCCGCTTTTTAATAATACATATAACTCATTTCCGCTACGACCAGCATCATTGTTTCTCGATCCTGATGAGCCTGGTAAAATGTGCGCAAAACAAACCGTTTTTAGATTTACTTTGAATTTTGTTGTGTTCCACTATGTACTGCTTGTTCAAAGTTCAACACAATTTTTGGTTTTCACAGCATACCTGTCGATGTCCCAACGGTGGCTCGTGAACATACGCCGAGACTGTTTTTCTGCTTCCTGTCACACGAAAGTATGTAACAGACAAACAAGGTGGCTTTGCAGTAACTACTTGGATGTATGTGTTCATTTATAGAAAAATTACAGATTTCAGATTCTTCTGCAAAACCTCCTTATTAAAATGGATTAAAAAAAATGCAGAGAGAGAGAGATGTGTGTGTATATTTGTATTATTTTTGAAGAACAAAGAACACATCTGAACACTTGAACACTTGTACTGGGTTCTCAGAACAGTTAACCCAAAGCCTTTAGCCTACTATTAAACTGTGTGGTGGTTCATTCTTCCTCATCAACCTGTGACACCAGGCTCTAATGCTGATTTCCCCTGACAGCCTGTCTCTGTTTGATACTAAATAACAACACAAGTACATAACGTTAACGTTAGCTAAAACACACACACACACACACACTGATGAACCAAAACATTATGAGCAGTCACAGGTGAAGCGATTATAGTTGATCATTTCCTAACAAGGCCACATTAGGGTCTGGGTAGATTAGATTGTAAGTAAAAAATCAATAATGTTATCATGTTATCTGTAAAACGCTGGCAGTCATAGCATTGAAAACGTAGGTTCTTTTCTTACCCTCGTAACCGTGTATATACGAGGCGGCATACAACTTAAAACCTTTATCCAGCTTGCTGGATGGGGCTTTGCTTGTTTTTCTGCAAAAACTACGAACATCATTAACACGGATCTTTGAAAGACCCTGGAGACATCGTGTGTAATAGGTAGACATTGCCGTAACCGGAAACCACTAATATGTAATAAGTGGAACGCGGAAGTAGTTGTGCAAGTAGTGCATTGGTGATACACACAGACAATAGAGGCTTGGTTGAATTTGAATGAACTAGAAAAAAGAGGTAAGTTTATAAAGAAATATGTTTCACTAAATAAACAGAACGAATTCATCCAAATACATCTATGTATACAGACCATTCATTTAATTTTCGCAGAAAACTTTACCAAACAAAGACATTAATCCAGGCTTTTATGTTATTTATCAAATGTATTACAACAAAATACGTATTATATCCTACTAGTTAAATTAATTAATTATATATACGAAATACACACCATCAGTCTATCCAGGACAATGTAACTAACTGTAGCCTACTGTTTATTTGGAGAGAAACAAAATAACCAACATAGCATATATTTCACCGCTAACATTGATGTTAATACAGGGTATTATTTCATGTGTCATGTACCCTATTACACTCAATAATTAATAACCAATAAACATCAGTGTATTGATATAGCCTAGAAGAGACTTCAACAAATTATCGTTTGTATCGAAATGAAACGAATATAAACTATAATTATCAATAGGCTTATCACAAGTGGGTGATAAACCCATACACACCTATAGACATGTGATTTAAATGACCATAAATGTGTGATAACCCCATACACACCTATAGACATGTGATATAAATGACCATAAATGGGTGATAAACCCATACACACCTATAGACATGTGATATAAATGACCACAAATGTGTGATAAACCCATACACACCTATAGACATGTGATATAAATGACCATAAATGGGTGATAAACCCATACACACCTATAGACATGTGATATAAATGACCACATATGTGTGATAAACCCATACACACCTATAGACATGTGATATAAATGGTCACAAATGGGTAATAAACCCATACACACCTATAGACATGTGATATAAATGACCATAAATGGGTGATAAACCCACACACACCTATAGACATGTGATATAAATGACCACATATATGTGATAAACCCATACACACCTATAGACATGTGATATAAATGGTCACAAATGGGTGATAAACCCATACACACCTATAGACATGTGATATAAATGGTCACAAATGTGTGATAAACCCATACACACCTATAGACATGTGATATAAATCACCACAAATGTGTGATAAACCCATACACACCTATAGACATGTGATATAAATGACCATAAATGTGTGATAAACCCATACACACCTATAGACATGTGATATAAATGACCATAAATGGGTGATAAACCCATACACACCTATAGACATGTGATTTAAATGACCATAAATGGGTGATAAACCCATACACACCTATAGACATGTGATTTAAATGACCATAAATGGGTGATAAACCCATACACACCTATAGACATGTGATATAAATGACCATAAATGTGTGATAAACCCATACACACCTATAGACATGTGATATAAATGACCACAAGTGGGTGATAAACCCATACACACCTATAGACATGTGATTTAAATTACCATAAATGGGTGATAAACCCATACACACCTATAGACATGTGATTTAAATGACCATAAATGGGTAATAAACCCATACACACCTATAGACATGTGATTTAAATGACCATAAATGGGTGATAAACCCATACACACCTATAGACATGTGATATAAATGTCCACAAATGTGTGATAAACCCATACACACCTATAGACATGTGATATATTTGACCACAAATGTGTGATAAACCCATACACACCTATAGACATGTGATATAAATGACCACATATGTGTGATAAACCCATACACACCTATAGACATGTGATATAAATTATGTGAAAAATGATCAGTGTGATTGAATTGGAACACTTGTCTAATGATGAATAATAGTGGGTGATCTAAACATTGTATTATGAAAGGCTGGGGATAATATATCATCTCAACCATTATTGGCATTTTAGACAATATTCACATTTACATAGTGAACTATTTAGGTCGCAATGGCAAACTGAGCTCAATTAATTGATGCGCTGACTGCATTGCAGATCTCCTTCATTGCGCGTTATGTCTGCGTTGCATACGGCGGAAAGAGCATGAAATTGGACTGGTTTTGGTCTGATCTATATGGACTGGACTGGTTTTGGTCTGATCTATATGGACTGGACTGGTTTTGGTCTGATCTGTATGGACTGGACTGGTTTTGGTCTGATCTATATGGACTGGACTTGTTTTGGTCCGATCTATATGGACTGGACTTGTTTTGGTCCGATCTATATGGACTGGACTTGTTTTGGTCTGATCTATATGCAGGGTTCATACACCTTTTCCAAGTTCAAATTCAAGCACTTTTCAAGCACTTTCAAGGTATTTTTTTAAGCTTTTTCCAGCACCTTACATCACCGTGAATTACATACCAATACATAGTTAAATTTAATATCTATTGTTTATATCACATTAGCGATAAACGCTATAAACAGACAAAATTGTCTTTTGAAATAGCAGAAGGATCAGATATTTGAAAACAAAATAAATGCAAACATTCGTCTTTGAAGTAGTCAATCAGATTCACCTCTTTGAACTTTTTAACAATATTGTGCAAATCAAAACAACTTGAAACAACTATGTATATGGTATACCTCAAGTGCATATTTAACTTAATTTAATCAACTCAACAAGATATTTTAATGTTTTAAACAAAATCAACTTAAAATTGACTTTGGTGGACTTTATCCTGCAAAAATAAAATAAAAATTAATACGCCCAAACAAAATACTGAAAAACTAAACAAATCAACTTGCACTAAACACCGAACAATGCACGTTTAGGGCAAATAATACATTAAGGACCTATTAAGGAGTGTCTTTGAGCTCCTTCAGCTTGTCATTTAGCTGTTTTTCTACAGCCTCCAGACTTTTGAAATGAAGCTGAGTTTTCCAACCGATTCAGCTTTCTCTGCATTACTATCTGCAGATTTCAGAAGGACCCTTATTTCCTCCTCCATTCTCTTCTTTTTGGCCTTGATCTCAGCTATCTTCTCCATTACTCCCTTTCTCATCTGAGCAGTCTGCTCATCTTTTTTTCGACGTTTTTGGTCATCCATATATTATTTCTGCCTGGCAGCAGCTGCAGAGAGGAGTAGCTCCTTCGTGTAGACTATGTTGAGCAGCCCTCCAATATGGTTCACATGGTCATGAATGATCCGCTGAGCAATAAGAATGCTCTTGCAAGTTCTCCACCATCACCTCTTTGTTAACAGAAAACCCTCTCTCGACAGAGGCTTGACCATGGGGGAGGAACACAAGGAATAGACTGGCAGATCGCAGTCACACATGCACAAGCGAGCGCAGCAGGTTTCATTTTACGATCTCCAACATTTGTTTTCTCCATTTAAATAACTATTCATGCAGATTAGATATTTGCTGTGAAATAAATACAGTTACAATTTCAAGCATTTTCAAGCACTTTATCCAACATTTAAGCACTTTTCAAACCTTGAAAACACATCATCAAAATTCAAGCACTTTCAAGGATTTCAAGCACCCGTAGGAACCCTGTATATGGACTGGACTTGTTTTGGTGTGATCTATATGGATTGGACTTGTTTTGGTCTGATCGATATGGATTGGACCTTTATGGATTGAAACAACCGTTTCAGAGAGATAATGCGACACCTACGGTTTGATGACATGGAGACAAGAGAACTGCTCCTGGTAACATATTAGTTTGATGCTGTCTCTGACACCTGGTAACATATTAGTTTGATGCTGTCTCAGACACCTGGTAACATATTAGTTTGATGCTGTCTCTGACACCTGGTAACATATTAGTTTGATGCTGTCTCTGACACCTGGTAACGGATTAGTTTGATGCTGTCTCTGACACCTGGTAACATATTAGTTTGCTGCTGTCTCTGACACCTGGTAACGGATTAGTTTGATGCTGTCTCTGACACCTGGTAACATATTAGTTTGCTGCTGTCTCTGACACCTGGTAACATATTAGTTTGCTGCTGTCTCTGACACCTGGTAACGGATTAGTTTGATGCTGTCTCTGACACCTGGTAACGGATTAGTTTGATGCTGTCTCTGACACCTGGTAACGGATTAGTTTGATGCTGTCTCTGACACCTGGTAACGGATTAGTTTGCTGCGGTCTCTGACACCTGGAAATGTTTTGTGAAAAACTCTATTGCAGGGGTGCTCACATTTTTTCAGCATGCAAGCTACTTATAAAATGACCAAATCAAAATGATATACCTACTACAAAAATGCAAAAATGTATATTAAAAGTTTGCAAACTTTTATTTTGAAAAGTGGGTGGCCCCTGCAGACTAGCTAAAAGTGGTTTGAGGTTGATAGGTCAAAAAAAGGCTATTGAGTTTTAGAGGTTTTAAATGTTTATTGAACATTTGTTTTTCCTTAAAAAACTTTATTTACGGTCCCTAACTATATGCTGTCGGAGGTTTCTGTCGATCTGGGGCTTCCAATATCCGTTGAATATCCAATATCAAATATACAACCAACTTTACCTCGGTTTCTTAAGTTTGAGATACAAAACCGAGGGCTTAAAATTTGAAGTAACTCGCTAGCTAGTATGTTAGTTTTGCGGCACTTAGCAATGTTGTTTGCGCATGCGCAGTGACCTAAGTGTCAGAAAAAGTCAGATGTCATCTGATGTCACACGATCTACCCACAGTACCTTCGAGATCAACTGGTAGATCGCGATCGACCTATTGAGCACCCCTGGTCTATTGCTTGTTACAAGCTTTGTGCCGACTGTGGACAGGAAGAATAAATGGAAAACGATTTGTTTATCGGGTAACAGCAGAATAGCCGACCGTGGCCAATACAAACTTTTCTATAAACGTGTTTCGTTGTCTACATTGCCTCAGTAACTGGACTGTAATTACTGTAATACATTTTACAAATAAAAATTCTCGAATTATACACTGTAATGTTTTTATTTCGAGAGTTTGTGTTGCAATATGTCTATATACGGCCAATCATTCGCAAATCATTTGATTGGACAAAAATAGGACATACGTTTATTAGCCCTATCTGTTTAAAATTACAGTTTGATGGATCATTTATTCAATTTTTAGAGTCTAAACGAGATTGAAATGTCATAGCCTGGGCATTTCAAATTCATTGTTTTCTTTTTGTATTTTAAGGTTATATAAGACAATAAATACATACTATTTTAGTAAAATGTTGAAGCTGAAGCTGCGGATGAGAATGTTGCTAATTGGGATGATTTGTATGTTAATGACGCCAGCGGGCGCGGGGCTCTGGCGATTAAAGGAGTGAAAACAGCTCTGGCGCTTCTAGTGTTAAAGGTGAAAAAAGTTCTGACATTACATTTTAACAGGGGGGTGCAGACTTTTTATATCCACTGTTTGTGTTATAATTAGTTTTAAATAACTACAAAAATACATTGTGATTTTTTCAATACATTCTATAATAACAACCAAATAGCATATTTGATTTAGGATCATATAACAAATTCAGTAAGCAAAGCTGTTACTAATGTGTCTGTATTGTTCTACATGGCCTTCCATTGAGTTCTGTTTTGATGTGTTCATATTCAGGCATTTCTCTGATAGCAGGGCTGGTTTGGACAGTGGATTAGGCTTGGAGAGGCGTTGCCTAACAACCACAGACCACTTGTAACCAAGCTTATAAAAGTGCAAGCATGTCTGAGAAGGGAAAAAGATATTGAGAAATCTAATCTGGGGGGGCACATTGGTGACAAAAACAAGCAGAAATGAATTACACTGATGGCAAGTTTAATGCAGAGAGATACTATGATGAGAATCTGAATACTGCTATTTATTCACCAGCATGCCAGATTATCATTCAGCATGAGAACACATAGACTCATGTTTCAAGGATTTGTGCACGATGACCGTAAGATGAACTGCTTCATGTCTTCCACAACCTATATAGTCACCAGATTCGTTAGTCATTAAGCTTGTTTAGAAACTTAATTATTGTAATTGAATGTCTAAAGTGTATATGCAAAGGACGGAATACGAACATAATTAGAACGTTAAAGTACTGGGACAAAATACTAACAATGACACACAAGGACCAGGTATTGGCAGGACAGGACATGGACAGAACATGGCTGAGACATTACACACATAGATCCAAACAGAACCAGCATGTGGGGAAAGTTCCCTCCGAGAAAATATAAAAAAGTATGTACTGATATTGTATTAGTACGGAGCCCCCCTGGTGTCAGCTAAGAAAAAAAAAAGTAAACTGTTCCCTCGGTTTTATAAACTGTTCCCTCGGTTTTATAAACTGCGCGCACGGTTTTGCAATCTGCGCGCACGGTTTTGCAATCTGCGCGCACGGTTTTGCAATCTGCGCGCACGGTTTTGCAATCTGCGCGCACGGTTTTGCAATCTGCGCGCACGGTTTTGCAATCTGCGCGCACGGTTTTGCAATCTGCGCGCGCACGCACGAATTTGTAAACGTGCCCACGTAAACGTACGGAAAAGTGTACGTTCCAGAGAAGACGTCATGAGTGGCATACTGTCAGCAGCCTCTGCATCCGACAAGTGATAATTATCTAGATTTAAGGATACATGTAATGCTATATTGTGTATTTCATTGTTCGTTATTGCTTTCTTAACTTCTGTTGCATTAATTGGGCATTTCACCCAGTCCAAAACCTTACAGTTAGTTAGCTAGGCTGCTGTTACAGCTAGGAGGAGGTCTGGGTAGATTGGTGGGGGGTTTTGTTGCCTTAACATAATGTCTACAGCTAAATTGTTAGAGCAACTATAGACTGCTTCTGATTCAGGGCTCTGTAGTCTGGTTGTTAGACTGCTTCTGATTCAGTGCAGACAACTATAGACTGCTTCTGATTCAGTGCTCTGTAGTCTGGTTGTTAGTTGTTAGAGCAACTATAGACTGCTTCTGATTCAGTGCTCTGTAGTTCAACTATAGTGCTCTGTAGTCTAGTTTTAGAGCAACTATAGACTGCTTCTGATTCAGTGCTCTGTAGTCTAGTTTTTAGAGCAACTATAGACTGCTTCTGATTCTTACAGTGCTCTGTAGTCTGGTTGTTAGAGCAACTATAGACTGCTTCTGATTCTGTAGTCTAGTGCTCAACTGTAGTCTAGTTTTTAGAGCAACTATAGACTGGTTCTGATTCAGTGCTCTGTAGTCTAGTTGTTAGAGCAACTATAGACTGCTTCTGATTCTTACAGTGCTCTGTAGTCTGGTCACCTGTTTTCGTAAGATGTCATTTGTTAAATACATATGGACATAAGTCACATCCTAGTAAATACTGGCAAGTGCATTGATTTCTCAGTTACTATAACTAAATGGCTAGAATGATGTGTTTGAGTTTATTCAAGTCTCCAATACTTTTCCCCTTGTATGTTTCCTCTCCAGGCTGTGTGTCAGTGAGAAGTAGGCAGGATCCTTCCAATGGATGAAGTGGAGCTAATAGAACTGGACATCATTTATACTCTACCACTCACCTTTGCAAGATGATTTGGATTCAACCAAGGAGACCTGGAACAGCCACCTGATTCGTCCATCAAGGAACGAACATGTTCCCCATTGGTCGGCCTGATTCCATGTATGCTATCTCAGAACTATATAACACAGAACAGTATCTTTGCCAGGTGTCTGAGGAAGATTGCATGAGGTGTGATTCTGACTGCATCCACCGCAGTGACATTGCTTGTGATGAAGATGTGTTCACCCTCTGCCCCTACCTAATGGCCCCAAACAACCTCCATGTTCCTATGGATGCATACATGGCCATTGACCTTTACCTTTCCCTGAGAGAAGAACTGACTACAATATTAAATGTACATTGATAGGTAGCAGAGGCATTTCAAAAGTAGTCTAACCAAGTCCTCACTTACTGAAATGCATCAAGTGAGCTACACAAAGCGCAGCATTGATGGGCTTCCGGCCTTAGGAGACTACAGCGATGATGATACAATGACTGATGTTGAACGTCTCAGACATACACACACTGAGCAAAGCATATGCTAATGAAAGCTACAGGGTCTGACAATACTACATTTTGTGAGATCAACATGAGTAGGATAGAGAGGGTAAGAGTTTAAGTAGATTTTCAAATGCAGCGACAAATTGTACTAAATAAATAAATTTAGTTGGCAATTTTATATGTCTTGTTGTTCTTTGAGTTGTCTTTTCAGGCCTTCAGATAGTTCTGTCACACCTACCAGACCAAGAGACTTACCTTTCTGAGAGTATCAGTAACCTGCTTTTTTGGTGCTCCCACAGACAATAAAACATCTGTTTTTCCCCCTGGAATCCCCTAGAATGAGAAACTCATATACACACACTCAGATCTGAGTTGTTTAATAGTTCAAAAAAAGAACAGGAAACAGCCTTTACAAAAAATATAAATAATAAAAGGGACATTTTTATTATTCTTCTCTGGTAACATTCCCTGTTGTGTCAAAAATAAGAAAACGAATAGATGATGTAATAACACCATAACCTATTGAATTGGCATTTAATACACCCTTTCAAAATAGATTTCTGTATTTTAAAAACTGTATTGGAACAATACATTTACTGTATGTTTATAAAAACAAAGCACTTATGTTTATAAAAAAGTGGAACAAAAATTAAACATTTAGATGTTTATATAAACATGTGAAAAATGTATTCAACACACAAATACGTATGTGTTTGTGTATATATATATTTAATATATATAAATAATACACACACACTCTCTCTCATATCGATGTAATATAAATCTATATAATATATCTCTAAATAAATGTATATATAAATATATATATATCTCTCTACATATCTATATCCTCTATTGTCCTATCCTCCGTTGATATCACCGGACAACCATGGAACCAAATCACCTAGAACAAACAAAACAGGAATATGAGTACATATACATATACAGATATAGACGTATGGTCATAAACTTATCAAAATGTGAGAGACAGAGATACCAGCAGGAGTGTGTTGAAGAATAAAGTTGCCATTACCTGTTGGTATCTTCATATGTATGTAACACATGAAATCTGTAATAGGTGACCAGACTACAGAGCACTGAATCAGAAGCAGTCTATAGTTGCTCTAACAACCAGACTACAGAGCCCTGTAAGAATCAGTCTATAGTTGCTCTAACAACTAGACTACAGAGCCCTGAATCAGAAGCAGTCTATAGTTGCTCTAACAACCAGACTACAGAGCACTGTAAGAATCAGAACCAGTCTATAGTTGCTCTAACAACCAGACTACAGAGCACTGAATCAGAAGCAGTCTATAGTTGCTCTAACAACCAGACTACAGAGCCCTGAATCAGAAGCAGTCTATAGTTGCTCTAACAATTTCGGTAGACATTATGTTAAGGCAACAAAACCCCCCACCAATCTACCCAGACCTCCTCCTAGCTGTAACAGCAGCCTAGCTAACTAACTGTAAGGTTTTGGACTGGGTGAAATGCCCAATTAATGCAACGGAAGTTAAGAAAGCAATAAAACGAACAATGAAATACACAATATAGCATTACATGTATCCTTAAATCTAGATAAATATCACTTACTTGTCGGATGCAGAGGCTGCTGACAGTATGCCACTCGTGACGTCTTCTCTGGAATGTACACTTTTCCGTACGTTTACGTGGGCACGTTTACAAATTCGTGCGCGCGCGCGCAGATTGCAAAACCGTGCTCGCAGATTGCAAAACCGTGCGCACAGTTTATAAAACCGAGGGAACAGTTTATAAAACCGAGGAAACAGTTTACTTTTTTTTTTCTTAGCTGACACCAGGGGGGCTCCGTATATTAGTGCCCTTCCAGTAGTGTATCAGAGTCAAAATCTGGTTTATTGGCCAAGTTTGTTCATCTGTTCTGACCCATAGCTGCAGCATTTGGGACACACATTTTTAAAACGTACATAAACAGGGCAAATAGAGCAAAAAACACACAACACGAAAAGTTCGACAAGAGACCAGATCTAGTGGCATAAGTAATGGAAAAATATAAGATGTGTCATATACAGTATCTCACAAAAGTGAGCACATGTTAAGTAAGAGCAGGATTGCTATAATAAAAGACCATTACAATGTGCTTAAAAAAATCCTAAATGCTTGTGATGTAGTTTGAGCAGCTGGAAGTCAGCTGGTCATCTTGGAGGTTCCTTTGGAGTCGTTATCATGTTGGAATGACAATCCCACCGGCCACCATGCTTGACTGTAGGCAAGACCTGTCTTTGTTCTCTTCACATGGTTGCTGCCACACACACTTGACACCATCTGAACCAAATAAGTGTATCTTGGTCTCATCAGACCACATGATTCCAGTGATCCATGTCCTTAGTCTGCTTGTTTTCAGCAAACTGTTTGCAGGCTTTCTTATGCATCATCTTTAGAAGAGGCATCCTTCTGGGACAACAGCCATGCAGACTAATTTGATGCAGTGTGTGACATATGATCTGAGCACTGACAGGGTGACATATGATCTGAGCACTGACAGGGTGACATATGATCTGAGCACTGACAGGGTGACATATGATCTGAGCACTGACAGGGTGACATATGATCTGAGCACTGACAGGGTGACCTGAGCTGACAGGGTGACATATGATCTGGCACTGACAGGGTGACTGATCTGCAGCAATGCTGGCAGCACTGATATGTCCATTTCCCAAAGACAACCTCTGGATATGACACTGAGCACATGCACTCAACTTCTTGGTCGACTTTGGCGAGGCCTGTTCTAGGGGTAGGGGTGTACTCACTTTTGTTGCCAGCGGTTCAAAGTTTGATGGTTGTGTGTTGAGTTATTTTGAGGGGACAGCAAATGTACACTGTTATACGAGCTGTACACTCACTACTTTACATTGTAGCAAAGTGTCATTTATTCAGTCTTCTCACATAAAACATATAATAAAATATTTACAAAAATGTGAGGGGTGTACTCACTTTTGTAAAATACAGTACTGCTCTGTAACAAATGCCTGTTAGAGCTCTCTATGACTAACTGAACCAAGATCAGGGTGTGCAATTATTTCCCCTAATGCTAATATAGTTCGAATTACTAATTGATACTTCACAGTACACCGTACTATGGAGATTTGGAATTTGATCGATAATTTATTGCAAAGTATTCGTTACATGAACATAACATGTAATTGGCTACGGTCCTGACATTTTCAACCTGTCACTGTCCCTAGTGGTTGTGTGAGTGTTACTAATTTTTGCCAGTAGAGGGCGTGATGGAGCAGGTAACAGTTGTGTGTGAGTGTTACAAATTTTTGCCAGTAGAGGGCGTGATGGAGCAGGTAACAGTTGTGGGTGAGTGTTACTAATGTTTGCCAGTAGAGGGCGTGATGGAGCAGGTAACAGTTGTGTGTGAGTGTTAACAGTTGTGGAGCAGGTGAGTGTTACTAATGTTTGCCAGTAGAGGGCGTGATGGAGCAGGTAACAGTTGTGTGTGAGTGTTACTAATGTTTGCCAGTAGAGGGCGTGATGGAGCAGGTAACAGTTGTGGGTGAGTGTTACTAATGTTTGCCAGTAGAGGGCGTGATGGAGCAGGTAACAGTTGTGTGTGAGTGTTACTAATGTTTGCCAGTAGAGGGCGTGATGGAGCAGGTAACAGTTGTGGGTGGGTGTTACTAATGTTTGCCAGTAGAGGGCGTGATGGAGCAGGTAACAGTTGTGGGTGGGTGTTACTAATGTTTGCCAGTAGAGGGCGTGATGGAGCAGGTAACAGTTGTGTGTGAGTGTTACTAATGTTTGCCAGTAGAGGGCGTGATGGAGCAGGTAACAGTTGTGTGTGAGTGTTACTAATGTTTGCCAGTAGAGGGCGTGATGGAGCAGGTAACAGTTGTGGGTGGGTGTTACTAAAGTTTACCAGTAGAGGGCGTGATGGAGCAGGTAACAGTTGTGGGTGGGTGTTACTAATGTTTGCCAGTAGAGGGCGTGATGGAGCAGGTAACAGTTGTGGGTGAGTGTTACTAATGTTTGCCAGTAGAGGGCGTGATGGAGCAGGTAACAGTTGTGGGTGGGTGTTACTAATGTTTGCCAGTAGAGGGCGTGATGGAGCAGGTAACAGTTGTGTGTGGGTGTTACTAATGTTTGCCAGTAGAGGGCGTGATGGAGCAGGTAACAGTTGTGGGTGGGTGTTACTAATGTTTGCCAGTAGAGGGCGTGATGGAGCAGGTAACAGTTGTGTGTGAGTGTTACTAATGTTTGCCAGTAGAGGGCGTGATGGAGCAGGTAACAGTTGTGGGTGGGTGTTACTAAAGTTTGGGTGAGTGTTACCAGTAGAGGGCGTGATGGAGCAGGTAACAGTTGTGGGTGGGTGTTACTAATGTTTGCCAGTAGAGGGCGTGATGGAGCAGGTAACAGTTGTGGGTGAGTGTTACTAATGTTTGCCAGTAGAGGGCGTGATGGAGCAGGTAACAGTTGTGTGTGTGTGTTACTAATTATTGCCAGTAGAGGGCGTGACGGAGCAGGTAACAGTTGTGGGTGAGTGTTACTAATGTTTGCCAGTAGAGGGCGTGATGGAGCAGGTAACAGTTGTGGGTGGGTGTTACTAATGTTTGCCAGTAGAGGGCGTGATGGAGCAGGTAACAGTTGTGGGTGGGTGTTACTAATGTTTGCCAGTAGAGGGCGTGATGGAGCAGGTAACAGTTGTGGGTGGGTGTTACTAATGTTTACCAGTAGAGGGCGTGATGGAGCAGGTAACAGTTGTGGGTGAGTGTTACTAATGTTTACCAGTAGAGGGCGTGATGGAGCAGGTAACAGTTGTGTGTGAGTGTTACTAATGTTTGCCAGTAGAGGGCGTGATGGAGCAGGTAACAGTTGTGGGTGAGTGTTACTAATGTTTGCCAGTAGAGGGCGTGATGGAGCAGGTAACAGTTGTGGGTGGGTGTTACTAATGTTTGCCAGTAGAGGGCGTGATGGAGCGTGATGGAGCAGGTAAGCAGGTAACAGTGTGGGTGGGTGTTACTAATGTTTACCAGTAGAGAGGGCGTGATGGAGCAGGTAACAGTTGTGGGTGGGTGTTACTAATGTTTGCCAGTAGAGGGCGTGATGGAGCAGGTAACAGTTGTTTGGGTGTGTTACCAGTAGTAGAGGGCGTGATGGAGCAGGTAACAGTTGTGGGTGGGTGTTACTAATGTTTGCCAGTAGAGGGCGTGATGGAGCAGGTAACAGTTGTGGGTGGGTGTTACTAATGTTTGCCAGTAGAGGGCGTGATGGAGCAGGTAACAGTTGTGGGTGGGTGTTACTAATGTTTGCCAGTAGAGGGCGTGATGGAGCAGGTAACAGTTGTGTGTGAGTGTTACTAATGTTTACCAGTAGAGGGCGTGATGGAGCAGGTAACAGTTGTGGATGAGTGTTACTAATGTTTACCAGTAGAGGGCGTAAAGGAGCAGGCTACAGTTGTGTGTGAGTGTTACTAATGTTTACCAGTAGAGGGCGTGATGGAGCAGGTAACAGTTGTGGGTGAGTGTTACTAATGTTTACCAGTAGAGGGCGTGATGGAGCAGGTAACAGTTGTGTGTGAGTGTTACTAATGTTTGCCAGTAGAGGGCGTGATGGAGCAGGTAACAGTTGTGGGTGAGTGTTACTAATGTTTACCAGTAGAGGGCGTGATGGAGCAGGTAACAGTTGTGTGTGAGTGTGTCGTGGAAATTTTAGACTTTAATCGCTGAATTTGAACTTAAAGTAAGACGCACGAGAGTATGTTACAGTTTGACACTTTTAACAGGTTTAATTGCAAGTAAGAAACCATTTCTCAAATACAGGTTTAAGCTTTGGCATTGATCAGATCAATCCCTATAGCAAGCTTAAAGAATAGGTTTTGAGGAAAGTCTTCATCAGACAACAGGACAATAACCTGTGCTGGATCAGACTGACCTAATGATTACAACTTCTGCAGGGGTATTTAAAGGAATGAAGTTACGCACACTCATTGACACACCAACCTAAACAGAGATGATGGAGAACAGACGAGGTCCTTAGAAGATCTCACCAAACTATAGGATAATAAACATGACACATAACCCTTAATCATGTTAAACAATTTAAGAGTGTCAACTCTAAATTTTAGTTCACTCAAGCTTAATAATTACTCATAACCAATCAGGAATATATGGATCCACCACTGTCATATGTCTAAAACTGTAACCTGTT